>ML321696.1:0-178073 GCA_005239505.1 Nicotiana paniculata | reverse complement strand
TTTCTTCTCTCCGCAACACCATTTTGTTGTGGAGTATTTGGGATAGTCAACTGATGAACTATTACCTTTTCATCACATAAAATATTAAACTCATTTGATAAATATTCACGACCTCGATCAGTTCGAAGAGCTTTTATCTTCTTGTCTAATTGATTTTCCACTAAGCTCATATAGCTTTTGAAATAACTTATTGCTTCTGATTTGTGGGAAATTAAATAGACATAACCTAAATGGGTAAAGTCATCAATAAATGTGATGAAATAATTTGCTCCACGCCTAGCCCTAACATTCATAGGCCCACAGATGTCCGAATGGACTAATTGAAATGGATATTCGGCCTCTAGTCGCCTGACCAAAAGGTTTTCTTGCAGATTTTCCAGCTAGACAATTTTCACAAGCGGACAATTCCACATGTTCAATGCTGGAAAGCAAACCTTGTTTTGCTAACCTTTGCATTCTTTGTTGGCCAATATGATCAAGTCTAGCATGCCATCTGTTTACATCACTATCATATTTATGTGAAGAAACAAACATAGAAAAACTAGCATTATTATTAAATGAATCATAATCCAAATCCATAATAATTAAACCTTCGGTCATATGACCAAAACCAAATAAAGATGAACCAAAAGTTAGCTTGGCAGAATTGCCATGGCAAAACAAGTCAAATCCTAGCTTAAGCAAGACTGAAACAGAAATAACATTCCGGCGAATTGTTGGTGCAAAGAGAACATCATATAGAATTAGGTCTCGACCACCACGCAGGACTAACTTGCATGTACCGATCCCTTCAACAGCAACTTTATTTTTGTTGCCTACATATATCCACTTTGCTCCACGTGGAACTCGCCGAAATTCAACAAAGGCACTGCATTCCCAGGCTATGTGGTCCGTTGCTCCTGAGTCTACAATCAACAAAGGATTAGATTCAGTTAGAAAAAAAGAACTAGAAACACAAAGTTCACTAATTCGAGCATCGTGAAATACCTTTCTAGGAGGCTCAGAGCAATCTTTGGCATAGTGACCCTTCTTGTCACAATTATAGCATTTCACTTTAGCAACTTTCACACCTTTGGGACGTCTGTTCTTGCCTTTTTCAGTCTTTGCTCTTTTAGCAGGCTGAACTTGAGGTGGCCCTCTTTTCTTTCCCCAGTTCCTTTTCTTTGAATCACTGATGGTTTTGGAGGTTGTTGCCATGTGCAACTCAGCTATTGGCTTTGCAGCCTCAAGACGTTCCTCCTCTAGCTCAAGGTGTCTCACGACATCTTCCAGAGTTGTGATTCTTTCATTATGGGTCAAATGCATTTTCATATGATCCCAGGAACTAGGTAAGAGCGTATGACAGCTTGAATTTGTTGCTCATCAGTCAACACATGACCAGCATCTTTCAACTCCCCGATCATATTTGTCATTTGCCTCAGATGTGTTTTCATTGAATGTTCTGGGCGTTTCTTATATGAGTCAAATTTGATCGTTAAGGATCGCAACTTTTTAGTGGAACATGTACCAAACATTTTCCTCAAAGCATTCCAAAGATCCATAGCTCTTTGGTGATCCTTAAACTCCCTTAGAAAATCATCATCTAAGGTGCTCAACAACGTAATGCGTGCAATGGAGTTCTTTTTCTTCCAACTGTCATAGGCTTCACGCTCACGCCTATGCTGAGCAGTGTTGCTTTCCTCAGGCTCATTCATGACATTGTTAATGGCCTCCAGTACCTCTTGCTCCTCTAGCACATACTGGACTTTCAAGCTCCAGGTTTCATAGTTGTCACCATTGAGTTTTAACCCTTTGTTGAGCTCAGCAACAATGTTTTTCGAAGCAGTAGTCATTTTGTTCTTTAACAAAATAAAAAGAATAATACGAGGATCATGAAAAAAATAACGCAAGGCACGATGTTCTACATACACACATATTATGACACTAAGCATCAATTGATTACGTTAATAAATACATATATTAATTATGGAGTGAAAAGTTCACTATGTTCCCAATCATCGTCCAATAATTAAAATATCATGAGAATTAACCTATTCAATTATCTAGCTAAGCGTCTTAATCATGTTTAAGACAACATAATTATCTAATCATGATTTTACAATCCCATGTGGATCATAAGTTAACAAATAACTTATATTAGCATGTAAATAAAATTAATGTCAAACAAATTAACATTTATTACATGCTATTCAAATTCACACAAAATTTATTTTAATGTTAAACTAATTAACATATTAAACATGTTAAACAAATTAACAAGTATTTCTTATATTAAACTAATTAATATTTATATCATGCTCAACAAATTAACATAAAGCATGTGTTTGACTAATTAACAAAAGTAATGTTAAAAATAATTAACATTCCAAGCATTTTAAACAAATTAACAAATAAATACAATGTTAAACAAATTAACATTTTAAAGCATGTTAAACAAATTAACAAACAAATGTAATGTTAAACAACTTAACATTTCAAGTAATTGGGATAATAATGTAATTATAGTTTTCATAAAAGAATATAAATACTAAATTTATATTCTGAAAATTAAGTCCATAAGATTAATTTTGATAATCTGGAATTTATTAAATAAAAATAAAATTCTCTTGGTAGTGTTTAATTAGGCCATTAGCCCATAGTAAAAATTAAAGAATATAAAATGGGCATTTAGCTCAAGGTTATAAATCTGTCACTTATTAAAGGAAGAAGTACATCAATTCCAAGCTCAATTAAAGGTTAATGTCTTTAGCCCATCAAGAAAAACAAGAAGCCTTAGCTTTTGAAAATTGCAGCCACTAAAAAAAATGTTTTTAGGCCTATAACTGATAAATCAAATTTTAAGGATAGAGAAACCCTAAGTTTCTTCTCCACCTTTTTTTTTTCAACTCTTTTGGCCGCCACCCTCCATTGATCAAATAGCCTCTCTAGCCTTCTTCTTTCTTAGTGGATGAAATATAAAAAAATGTGGATATCCACCACCAACGGCGGCAGAGGTAATCTAGCGGCGGCAGTATTCCGGTGGCTACAAGGCGGAATCAGTTTTTAAAGAAACTAATCTCTTTGCTTTTTTTTTTTTCTTAAAAAAATTTCGAACCAGTTTTGAAAAGAAGAACAGACTATCTTCTTGAAAAAAAATTAAACATTGGTTTTGAACATTAATTCAAACCTGTGTATGAACTTTATTTACCCAATTGCACACTAATTAAAAAAATTATACATAGATTCAACTTCACATAGAAAAAGAATTGACATCTATGTTTATTTATTTATTTCTTTCTTTATCAAATCCGAAAATTGATCTCATTGAACTGATAAATTTTTTTTTGTTTTTACAATAGATTAGCCAATCAACATCACAGTGTACGTTCGAAACTATTCATATACAGGATGTTCTAGATTCACAAATAAATTTAAAACTGTTATATCAATTTATCCTGACTAGAAAATCAGCCTATGGCTCTGATACCAATGAAGGAACACGTTAATCTAAACACATTAGATAGCGTGCAAAACGTAAACCGAGAACTTACTTGTTCTTCGTAAAGCGGAAGCGAAAACGGATGAACCGCGGCTGAAATTACTAGTCGGCGGTGGTTGTCACGGTGTGTTGGATCAACCCCCAATTCCACAGTCTAAACATAGTTCAGTTGAAAGAGGAAGAAAGAGCGTAGAAAAAAATATTGCTAAGCGACTTTTTTAATATACACACTAAATGTACTTATATAGGGAATATTTAGGATTAACTAATAACTCTATTGGGCCTTAGAGCACCCTTATGGGTGGACCCAATATTTCCTACACAAAGCGATGGTAGTAATGAAATCAGCACATTGAAACCTGTATAGCCAAACTTCATTGAATGGTTTGCCCCGAGTATCATGTGTATTTAGGAAGTTGCGAGTTCTATTGTTCAGAGTATCTGATCAAAGATATAAACCAAAATTTCAAAAAGATGAATATACTATTATGAATATGTAAATTTGGGATGTAAGTTTAACGCGGGTTTAATCTTTATGTTCTTATTGTTGAACTCAATATATATACAAAATTATAGGTTCCAAATTAAATATTATTTTTTTTAACAATTTAGTGATTTTCATGCTTATATATCTAGATTTCATGTTGAACATATTAGGATTAGTTGAACCATTGATTATATGCTACCAGATCTATATTATGAGTTTTATTGGCACGTTGTGTTAAGTGCGACTCAAAATGTCTACATTGATTGACCAGCCTTTAAAAAGTAGTTTTGTCTACCTTTGTATCGTATTTTATAGGTTGCATTCGAGTCCAAATATGTTAAAAGAAACTAGACTCTCTATACAGGCTTGTTAACCGATTCATTGAAAGTTTTTATTGGTTGTTAAAAAATCTTTGTTAGTTTATATGCATGCTGGAACGTATGAGCTTTAAAGATTGAAACAAGCGAGACTTGTAATTTAAGATTACACACACTTTCTTTCACGATTCCCTCAATATTCATGAAACAAATTTTGTTGTGTTTTACTCGATCAACGAGTGCGCGTGTAAACCAAAACTTTAGTTATACAGGTTAATCAATATGAAAAAAAAATAGTTGTTGGAGCATGTGACTTTTGCAAAAGTGCGATTAATATGGGATCAACTCAATAAATAAACTCAGAAAGTTGAAACTTTATTGAATGGCACAGGCAGGAAGTGAATGGTACTTTCTTTTTCATAATATTAGTATTAATTTTTATCGTCTTTATTCCTAACTTGCAATAAAGATTTTACATCATATCAGGAATCAATAGAGCCATCAAGAAATCAGCTTATTAATATTTTAACAAAGATGAAATGATTGATATTCTGTGAATGTGGATGGAACACAAACTATTGAAGGCTACACACAAGTTCCAGTGGTTCTAGATAGCCAATTATTGCGTGCTTCATTGTGTTAAAATAAGTATTAATAAGTTATTCTTGCTAAACTATTGATCTGAGTTGCAACTCATAAGTAATTTCTTCTAAATTGTATATGTTTTGTGTGTGAGAGAAGACACAAAAAAAATGAAAAGAAAAAGGAAAAAAGAATGTGGTTATTAATTAATTAGAAGATGGAATGGTAATGCATGCAGATAAAATGTAAAGCCGATATTGTTGGCATATCCAAAGGCCAAAAACTTTTCTCTTTCTATAATAAGTAAAAAGTCGTAGCGAAAAGCATGTTATATGGTTCAATATACTGTCTTCTGATTTACTTACAAAAACAATTTCTTTCCAAATTTATTCTTATAAATAACCAATTAAAAAATAATTGCGATAACAAATTGTATATGGTATGAATTACTTAAATATCTTCATAATATATTGCAAGAAATTAATATTTTTTGGTTATACTATTAACGTATCCTACGTAAACTATTAGTTGCACATGTTGTTGTATGTTTTTAATATTTTTCTCTTCTCCTATCTAAGGTATTACGTGCAAGACACGTACATAGAAACTAATATTATATTAAAAGCACGAAGACCCTTAGCGAAATATCGTTCACCTTTTGTACCTTTTAAAAAATAGAGTTTACACTGGACAAAATAATAATTTTGTTATTTTCCTAATATCTTAGAGATTAAAATCAACTATAAATCTAATTATTGTATTTTCCATATTCGAATTATATAGAAAATCCTAAATATTAGGATTCTAAAAGCAATGAAAATTTAATTTATATAAACTTCCTTATTTAAAGCTCATTAATATTAAAGTTTATTTTCCTAATCTGTAATAATTTAAAATTAAATAAATATTTCTTATTTGAACGGTGGTGAAAATTAATATTTAGGAATAAATAGAGAGATTTATACATAAATCATTACCTCATTTGAATTGTCCAAACTAACTATAGTTTAATTATAATTCTTTGTATTAGCCTTGATTCACACTATTTTTTTTTGAATTATCCCAATTATATATTTTAGATCTTTTTATTATTTTTAGCGTATATATTTTACTGATAGGGTGCACGTGCAACGCGCGTACTCTAATACTAGTGATATTATGAAGTGAAAGAGGATAAATTCACCATATTAACTTGTATCTTACAAAGACAATGGCAAAATAACTCATTATTTTTTTTTTCATCAAACGCAATAATGTTTTATTGTTTAAGAGAAAAATATTAAATATATCGATATCATGAAATTGTCACGATCCAAAATTTCACCTGTCGTGATGGCGCCTATCTCAATACTAGGAAAGTCGACAATCTCAATAGACCACCATATCTTCTAAATTTGAAAACATAATATTTAAATTCAGCGGAAGAAATTCTCACAAATACAAATATAAACATTCCCAAAACCCGTGTCACTGAGTACATGAGCATCTAAATGATAGCAAAGTCTGACTGGAAAAAATACTGTCTGAAATGTAGCACAATACAATAACTGAAAGGAAAGAGAGTCAAGGTCATCGATGCAAAGCAAGTACCTTGATAGTCTCCAACAAATAAGTCCTCAACTCTGGCAACCGCCGTATCCGGAAGTACTTGGATCTGCCCACGAGGTGCAGGGTGTAGTATGAGTACAACCAACTCAATAAGTAACAAGACTAACCTCTGGGCTGAAAGTAGTGACGAGCTCCGCAGGTACACTCCAGTATAGAAATAACATAACAGAAATATAGGCATGCTTTCAAGTTCCACAGTTAAACTCAGAGAAGTAAAACATATCAATTCTGAATGATATGAGGAATATGACATCTCAGTGGATAACCTCGTGTACTGACAATTACAAATTGCTCAGCCACTCAGTACTGTATATGTCCAATCTAGCACAGGGAAGATCCACCTCATATATATATGTATACGTCGACTGTCAGTCAGTCACTCAGTACCGTATAAGGCCAACCCAACCCTGGGGTAATTTATCCCCCAAATGTAAATGATTCGGACAAGATCCATGTCTAGAAAAATTCATCACAGTTAAAAATAAGTAAGGCAAGTCCATGCCCTGGGAAGTCCATCCCGTATATATAAATCATCTACGCTCACTAGGGGTGTGTACGGACTCCGTAGGGTCTCTTTCAGCCCAAGCGTGATATGAAGCCGATATGGTCTATTGCAGGCGGGCGGTCCCGATCCGTATAATGATAAAGCCTATAAGATGTGCTGCAGGCGGGCATCCCCGATACATAAAATAATAATAAAGCCTATAAGGCCTGCTGCAGGCGGGCAGCTCCGATCCATATAATAATAATATACATAAAGCCCATATGGCATGTTGCAACGTGAAACCCGATCCCATAAATATCCTCACAATAAGGCCCTCAGCCTCACTCGGTCATCAATCTCTCTAGTCTCTTGGGCTCAAAATGTCATGAATATCAACCCAAAAATGATAATATGATGTATCAATAAATAGTAACATAGGCTGAGATATGATATGAAATGAATGAACATGACTGAGTATGAAATTACAATTTAAAACAATCAATTCAACAGCAACTCGACCCCATGGGTCCCAAGATATCGGCACGTAGCCTAAACATGATCTTTAATAGGACCCCCAGCTCAATTTCTCTAACTTATGGAGGACACACGGATAATAACATGATTCTTTAAATTTTTTCAACTCCACAAAATTTATCTGAGTCACAATTTCTATGATGCACGCCCACATGCCCGTCATCTAGCATGTGCGTCACCTCCAAACAATTGATATAACACTAAATTCAAGGATTTATACCCTCAAAACCAAGTTTAGAAGTGTTACTAACCTCAAACCATATAATTTCTTACTTCGCTATACTCTTTCCTCGTGAATTGGCCACCAAACACCTCGAATCTAGCCACAAATAATTTGATTCAGTCAAAACAAATTACAGGAATTAATTCCATATGAAAATACTAATTTTCCAACAAAATCCGAAATTTCACCCAAAAATCGCCCGTTGGGACCACGTCTCGGAATTCGACAAAAGTTAAAAAAATCCTAAAGCCCATTCAACCACGAGTCTAATCATACCAATTTTACCAAATTCCGACATCAAATCGACCCTCAAGTATTCAAATTAAACCAAGAGGGTTTTCTAAATCTTCCAACTTAATTCACCAATTAAATGTTAAAAACAACCGTGGATTCGGGTAATTTGACCAATATTGAGTTAAGAATACTTACCCCATTATTTTTCTTGAAAATCTCTCGAAAATCGCCTATTCCCGAGCTCCAATTTGTCAAAAATGGAAAATGGAACGTCCCATTTCAGAACTTAAACTCTCTGCCGAGTGATTTCTTCAATGTGATCGCGGACAAAGTCATGTTATCGTGAAGCACAAAATAATTTCTGCCCAAAAAGACCTTCGCGATTGCAGATATTTCCACGTGCCCGCGAAGCACACAACTTTACGCGACCTCGGCCCTCCTCATGCGATTGCGAAGAGTAAACGCGTGTACCCAGTCGCCTTATTTCTTCTATGCGAACGTAACATTTCCCACGCGTTCGCGTACCACAGACTGAACAAATCTACGCGATCACATATGCCTTCACGCGATCGCATAGCACAAAATCTCACTGCCCCAACTTAGCCTACATGATCGCGGACATTCTCATGCAATCGTGTAGAAGGAAACTAGTGACAAAAAACCAGCATTCTTCAGCTCGAATGCCAAGTCCAAAATTGATCCATTAGCCGTCTGAAACATCAGAGACCCCAGAGACCTCAATCAAATATACCAACAAGTCCTAAAATATGATACAAACTTAGTTGAAACCTCAAATTACATCCAACAACGCTAAAAGCATGAATCATACTCCAATTCAAGCTTAATGAAAACTAATGAATTCCAACTTCTACATTTGATCATAAACCTATCAAATTAATTCCGATTGACCTCAAATTTTGATGGACAAGTCATAAATGACATAACAGAGCTATAAAAATTTTCAGAACTGGATTTGGATCCCGATATCAAAAAGTCAACTCTACGGTCAAACTTCTAAACTTAAATTTCTATTTTAGCCATTTCAATCCTAATTTAACTACGAAATCCAAATAATTTTTCGGACATGTTCCTAAGTCCAAAACACCATATGGAGTTATTGGAATTATCAAAACTCTATTCTGGGGTCGTTTACACATAAATCAACATCCGATCAACCTTTTCAACTTTAGTTTTCATCTTGGAGACGAAGTGTCTCAATTCATTTGAAAACCTCACCGGACCCGAACCAATTAACCCAGCAAGTCATATATCAACTATAAATCATAAATTGAGAAGTAAATGGGGGAATGGGGTTGAAATACTCAAAACGACCGGCTGGGTCATTACATTCTCCGCCACTTAAACATATGTTCGTCATCGAACGTGCCAAGAGTTGTTTCCAAGCCATCAAATAATTATTCCATCTTACCACGCACATACCCGGGGGTTCCCACGTCACCCTATTCTATATAGACCTGATAACACAACATAACTGAAAATCATTAATTTAACCTTAGTCCAAAACCTTGGAGCCCAATTTCTAACATCCAGAATTCTTTTCAAGATCCGAATCTCACATCTACACATTGTATAAGTCTGAACAAGCTATATCAATCCATAACCATAATCCCATATATAATCACATAACATACTACACAACTCGCATACTCGCATCACCGTTCCCAATCATAGTAACTACAAAAAATTAACCAAGTACTAGTATAAATCCTGCATTCAAAAGAACCTCATTCCAAAACCTTCGTACACTGCTGATAATGAAAGAAACGCGCGGAATCTCATGACCCCTTATCAAATCAACAAGTCGTGGAGCTCTCTTGCCCCAACCAGAATCATAATCATTTTCTAATCCAACTTTCAGTATTATCCTCCCGAATATACCGTAATCAAACATGATAGTTCACATTCTAGGTCCAATGACCTTATACTATTAAACATAACTATTCCATAGACATGCCACACCAATAATAACTCAAGCTACAAACTGCGCAATCCGTGTACCCAAAATGGAAACTACCTCAAAGAAGAGAACCTTTTTCGCAGGTTCAACCAACGCCACCACAACTGCAATGCTATGAGCTCATCATGTATAGTAGAAACAAGACGCACGAATCGAATAAAAATAACCATCTCTCCTATAGTTCACATTAACATCACCCGTACGGATAAGTCACATGTTATAGTATCAATATCTGGACCTGCACGGACAATTCACATGCCAATAATATAAGTATATGGATCCGCACGGACAATTCACGTGCCAATAACACAATCTGCCTGGCATGGTCATAGGCCTCCACTCCAAGCATATCATATATGAGCAATCAAATAAGATTTACATGCTTCTAGACTGGTATAAATAACACGCCATAACTTAGGCATGTGCAAATTGTGCTATCACAACTCAAATCGGCAAGTTAGTGCAGAAATAGTAACTACCCGGTATATTCACGGAATCATCTTCTTTGTAACCTCAAATATAGCCAAGATAGTTCTCAACAAAGGTACGAATACGAGAAACGTTATAACTTTTTGCTTAACAGTCAACTCTAGGCATATTATAGCCTAGGCATTCTTCCGAGTATGAATACTTGCTCTGATGCCGACACATGGGTTCAAACATCACACATATGCACACTCATAGCGTGTAGATATCACAAATAATTAGTGCAACTAGTGCTTCCACTGAGTTTAAATAAAACACTCACCTCAAACAGGCTGCTACCTTGAAACAATATGCTTCAGAGAACTCCTATTCTCCAAATTCAGAGAATACATGAACCATTGTAACCGATCCCAACTCCAACACTCGAATAACCAACACATCTATCATGCAAGATCATCCCACGAGGAATACTTTCATAATTCTTCCGTGTCACATAGCAATAATTTGAATATCAGTAGTGTATCAACCAGGTGAGTACCGCAGTACCAATGAACATCAGTAAATCAAAACACAATGCGCCTTTTGAAATGGGCACCCTTCTTAGGGATTACCGAGCAGTTATAATGTTCATCTAAATATATAACACTAGTCATTCTATCCAGAATTCATTACCTTCCCTTCAAGAATGAACTACCACTCCGTACATGTAAATCTTAATCCCACACAATACACCACATCTATCATGTGAAAAGCACGAGAATGTCATTATAAACTCTTAGTCACCAAAAAATTACATACCCTATTAGTTAGAAACCTTTCTCTTTCTTCTTTCTAGGAGGAAATCACAATACACAACACGTTTCCTGCACCGGTAGAAAATATCCATCTCAAACCATGGTAGAAACCATCAAGAACACTTTGAAATCCATTTGCACATAACCAAGCTATCAGAACTGAATTCCCCTAACTCGACCAAGCCACACAGGTTGGCAAATCCGAGAGTATTGACACAAAACACCCGTAAAGCCCCACCTCGTCATAAGAACAAAAAGAACCGAGCATACAATTACCATACTGATCCAACATGTTACCCATTTGTCCTATTATCTCCGAGTTTATTCTTAATTACCCTAGAAGATCAGTTCAAATCAAGCTCAAATCTTCAGACTTCACCTCGTATCAGCGTTTATAACCAAAATCTCGAACACTCAGCCAACTTCAAACCCTAATTTTCAGATTTTTAAACGATTAGCTTCTTCGAGGAATTCGACAAAGACATGTTTCAAATTTATGACTTGGAATCCCTCAAACTCAGTCCAGATTAAAAAATGGTTATCAAAACCCTCCTTTAACACCTCAATCCGATTCAAATTAGCAGCAACACAAAATTTTAAATGAGATTCGTTACCCAGAAGCTTAAAAATCATATAATGAAGAAACAAAACAGATAGGATTTCTATTTAGAACACAGATGAACACTAAACTTGCTATTTTGGGAATTTTTTATTTTTTTATTTTCAGATTTGTTGATAATCAAAACAAAGAACCGAGGATTGATAGAACAATCCAAAACCTCTTCTCTGATACTAAGATGATACGAAATATTGAAAACACGGATATAGTAAAACACGCGGAATAAAAAATAAGAGCCAAACCTACAATTGATTGGAAGAACAAGAACAAATTAGGATATGAAACCTAAATACCTCTTTGTACTCAATTAATTGTAATCCTAAGCTATGAAACCCTCAAAAAACTCTTGAAAACCCAAATAAAATAATTAAGCAATTAAGCATTCACTACTAATTGCTCACCAACTAAGACTATTTAGCACTAATGAAAGCAATAAAGAAATTAAAGGCATAAACATAAATGCATTAATTAAAAGATAAGGATAAAAGGATGAGACTAGCATGTCTTCAAGTTTATCATTCATCAAGTCTACCTAAAATAAAATTCTAAAGGGCTATTTATACTAGAGTGGGTATTTGGCTACAAATGACCTAAATACCCCTAAGCTAATTCTAAGGAGCTTAGTCAATTATTACAAGTATAACCTTCTTGATCTTGACTCCTTTAAAGCACTCCAATGATATGATGTTGACTTGGAGATTGTTAGACATGCTCATCTGACATGTATCAGATATCCTCATCTCGGGAAACTGCGGGGGGTGGAGATGATGTAGAGGTTGTTGGTAGCGAAGGTAGAGTTGGTGAATAAAGAGATGAAGTTGATGGCGTTGTAGGTTGAGAAGCAGTTGCTACAAATGCAGTGCTGGTTGTTAGTTGCTTATCAATCGAAGACGGAAGGGACCAGGTACTCAACCTGATGGTACCGGGCACAGAGGCTAGGATTTGGAAGTGAGAATTAGCATTTTCCACCATATCGCACTCCCCCCCCCCCAGAGTGCTGAGGCATCATTCTCACTTGGTGTAACTAACTCAACAGATTGAGTATTCTATTGAGCTGGCTTCCCAATAATCGTCGATAACCACTGTGTTTATGGCCTGCTTGGGTGCGACGCTCATCTCCACAAACATCCGAAGATGACTCGGGCATGACACTCTTTGCCTTTTTATTTTTTCCCCGGAATGTCTCTTTTTTTGTTCTTGTTCTCTGACCGAGGAATTCGAAAAGAAGCACTTACACCAAAAGCAGGTCCGGAGATACATGTTCAGGTAAAAGCCTCCTGCAGCGGCCTCACCGTATCATCATGATCAGCCAAAATGTCCTCCTCGGGGACGACAGTTGAGCCCTAGGTTAGCCTTGAACTCAACAGGAGAGAAATGTTAACCGATCTTCCTATACAAAAGGTAAACACAAGATGAGTTCGGCCTACCATGATTTTTGGCCTTTCACCCATATTTAAGGACCAATTCTTTCCACGTGCGAGTCTCAGGTATAGTGACATCTAAAATCTTTTGTACCGACTAGTCCAAGCCTTCAACCCTCAGTGGTGTCCGTCGAGTTGCTAAAATAAGTGAAAAAAGAGGGATCAGTAGCAACATGGAGTGATCTTTAACTAGAAGAAAAGATAAATGGTGAATTTACGAGTACGGTTCCACAAGTCCGGAAAGGATGGAGTCGAGGCCAGAATAATGTCCCTGGTGTCAACTACAACGAATCATTCCATCCACCCACAATCGTTGTCATCATCCATGCTGGTTAGCTGAGCATGATGGCCACATTTGCTGAAATTTATCATTCCCCGGCGGAAAATCTTGGGGGAATAAAGGTTCATTTATCGAGCCAGGGTTAGATACTCTCCCGTCTCCTGGCATGGACGTCGAAGACAAGAAGCTGTCTCCACAGTGAAGCACTTATTTGTGCTAGGCATACTTGGTAATGAATGCAAAATTCTACGATAATAGAGTCAAGCTCCTCGCTCAAAGAGAACAGTCCCAAAGTAAAGGGATACATATAAAAATACGTGAAACCCTGATTGTGTAAGGTAATCCGCTTTGATAAGTCGGGAGCGGTGATGTTAAAATCATGGCAATGGCATTCTTCTTTCATAGCAGGAATTCTAGAAGGGGGGTGGAAGAAGGATACACACCCACAAGCCACGTGCGAGGGTTAGCGGAAGGATACTTCTCTTCGAACTCCTTAGTTGTGACAAGATTCCTTGGAATGATGGTGCACACCGTAGGAGGAACAACATCATCAGCTTTACCTTTGTTCTTTGAGGAACTGGGATTTTTGGAAGAAGAAGCCATTATTATCAAGACGGAGAAAGATGGTTTTTTCTGGAAGCGATGATTGAGAAGTTGCCTCCGTTGTGTAAGGACTTCAAAAATTATTTGAAACACACAAGGAGATGTCCCTAGAAGATATCATTGTTCGATTGAGAATCGGAGAGGACAATAAAGCTGCTGACAAGAGAGGCAGTGGAAACTCAACAATAATGGGAGAAAATATTGTTGAAGATAAAAAAAGAGGAAGAAAGCTTCTGGACCGAAAAACAACCCAAGCAAGAAGCGATTCAGTGGAAATTGCTACAACTACGGAAAAGTCGGACACAAATCTACGGAGTGTCGTGCTCCGAAGAAAGACAAGAAGAAGGGTCAATCAATCATGGTTGAAAAGAATGATGATGTTGATGACTTGTGTGCCATCCTTTCCGAATGCAACTTGGTGGGCAATCCTAAAGAGTGGTGGATTGATTTTGTCATGTTTGTGATGTTAGATAAGATTTTACTACTTATGCTCCTGTTGGACCTGAAGAGACGCTTTCAATGGAAAATGCTGCAAACGCCAATATTGAAGGATGTGGGAAGATATTTCTCAAAATGACTTCTGACAAAGTGGTGACTTTGAACAACGTCCTTCATGTTCCCGAGATTAGGAAGAATTTAGTCTCTGTTGGACTTCTTGTTAATAATGGTTTTAAATGTGTCTTTGTATCCGATAAGGTTGTAATAAGTAAGAACGAAATGTTTGTAGGAAAATGTTACCTCACTGAGGGCCTTTTAAAGCTGAATGTAATGGTTGTTGAAAATAATAATAAAATTTCAGCTTCGTCTTACTTACTTGATTTAAATGAATTATGGCATATACGTTTGGGTCATGTCAATTATAAAACCTTGCGGAAAATGATTAACTTGGAAGTATTCCCTATGTTTGAATGCAACAAATCAAAATGTCAAATGTGTGTGGAATCTAAGTATGTTAAACATCCTTATAAGTCAGTTGAAAGGAATTCAAATCCTTTAGACTTAATTCACACATATATTTGTGACATGAAGTCAATACCATCTCGCGGTGGAAAGAAGTATTCAATAACTTTTATGGGCGATAGTACTCATATTTATCTGTTTACTTACTTAATAGTAAAGATGAAGCAATTGACGCATTCAAGCAATATAAAAATGAAGTTGAAACGCAACTTAACAAGAAAATCAAAATGATAAGAAGTGATAGGGGTGGTGAATATGAATCTCCTTTTAAAGAAACATGTTTAGAATATGGAATTATTCATCAAACAGCGGCCCTTTACACGCCCCAATCCAATGGGATTACGAAAAGAAAGAATAGTTCATTAAAGGAGATAAGGAACGCATTGTTGATAAGTTCTGGTTTGCCATAGAACTTGTGGGGGGAAGCTGTTCTTATGGCTACCGAAAACTAAATTGAGTACCCCATAACAAAACACAATCCATTCAATATGAAAAATGGAAAGGAAGGAAGCCCAACTTGAATTATTTTAAAGTGTGGGGGTGTTTGGCAAAAGTGCAATTTCCTAAACCCAAAAGGGTAAAAATAGGACCGAAAACCGTTGATTGTGTTTTCATAGGATATGCGACTAATAGTAAAGCATATCGATTTCTGGTACATAAATCAGAAAATCCCGACATTCATAATAATACGGTTATAGAATCAGATAATGCTGAGTTCTTTGAAAATATATATCCGTATAAAAAGGAATGTGAGTCGATTGGTGAAGGATCTAAACGACCTCGGGAAGAAACAAAAGAAAGTACACTTAATCAGGAGGATCCAAGACGTAGTAAACGTCAAAGAACGTCTACTTCATTTGGACCAGATTTTGTGACTTTCTTATTGGAGAATGAGCCTCAAACATTTAAAGAAACTATCTTCTTTGAGGAATCATTGTTTTGGAAAGAGGCAGTCAATAGTGAAATAGAATCCATATTGAACAACTATACATGGGAATTGGTTGATCTTCCTCCTGGAAATAAACCGTTCGATTCTAAATGGATATTTAAGAGGAAAATGAAAGATGATGACACTATTGACAAAATATAAGGCAAGACTTGTGGTCAAATGGTATAGACAACGAGAAGGTCTTGACTATTTTGATACATACTCTCCAGTTACAAGAATTACGTCCATACGAACTTTAGTAGCGTTAGCTGCAGTTTATGGTCTTGAAATTCATCAAATGGATGTTAAGACAACCTTCTTAAATAGAGAGTTAGAGGAAGAAATCTACATGGAACAACCTGAAGGGTTTGTGGTTCCAGGTAAATAAAAGAAGGTATGTAGACTTGTTAAGTCCTTTTACGGATTAAAACAAGCACCCAAACAATGGCATGCGAAATTTGACCAAATAATTTTGTCAAATGGTTTTAAAATAAATGAATGTGATAAATGTGTGTACATTAAAAATATTCCAAATCACATAGTCATTGTTTAATTATATATGGATGATATGCTGATATTGAGTAATGACATTGCCAACATAAATGCGACTAAGCGTATGCTAACTGGCAATTTTGATATGAAAGACTTGGGAGTTGTTGATTTAATTCTGGGAATTAAGATCCATAAAACTTCTAAAGGTTTGGTATTGTCACAATCTCATTACATTAAGACATTACTTGAAAAATTCAAGAACTTGGGCTTTAGAGTTGCAAAGACTCCAATTGACGTGAATCCTGCATTAGCAAAGAACAAAGCCAAAACATATCACAATTGGATTATGCTCGTGTGTTGGGATGGTTAATGTACATCATGAATTGTACACGACCAGATATAGCTTGTGCTATAAGTAAATTGAGTCGATATACGAGCAATCCAGGTCAATCTCATTGGATGGCAATGAAACGAGTTTGGGGGTATTTAGTACATACCCAGGACTTTGCTTTGCATTACAGTAAATATCCTGCGGTCATTGAGGGATCATGTGATGCAAATTGGATCATCGGATCAACTGATTCCAAGTCCACAAGTGGATATGTATTCATTATTGGTGGAGGAGCAGTATCTTGGAAGTCGTCCAAACAAACTTGTATTGCCCGCTCTACAATGGAAGTTGAGTTCATAGCCTTAGATAAAGCCGGTGAAAAAGCTGAATGGCTCCAAAATTTCTTGGAATACATTCCATTTTGGCCCAAATCGTTGGCACCAATATGCATACATTGTGATAGTCAAGCGACAATTGGAAGGGCTGGGAGCGTTATGTATAACGGTAAATCTCTTCATATATGAAGAAGACATAACNGCATACATTGCGATAGTCAAGCGGCAATTGGAAGGGCAGGGAGCGTTATGTATAACGGTAAATCTCGTCATATACGAAGAAGACATAAAACCGTTAGGCAATTACTCTCTAGAGGAATTATCACGATTGAATATGTAAAGTCAAGTGATAATGTGTCGGATCCACTTACAAAAGGCCTAACTATAGAGGTAGTTGAGAAATCATCAAGGGTAATTGGACTATGGCCGAGAACAAGTCATATTGGCGGTAACTCTACCTAGAAGACTGGAGATCCCAAGATCTAGGTTCAAGGAGATTAAACAAAGTAATTAATGACGATTTAACATTGTCAACTAAACTTTTGGTCCATTTTCGTGATGAGACAATATTCAGTACCAAGGATAAAGCATTAAGGTTTTTTAATGATTTCTAAATTTGAAACGGGGTATATCAAATAGTGTATCTACGGGATGACACATTTAAGAATCACCTATGTAAGTGTGAAGTGTTAGCTGTTTTAAGGAGAATTTTGCAAGGCCAGTTCTTTATACAGTTATGAAACCTGGCGGTGTTCATGTCTGAAACGAACACAACAATGAGAAGCAAAGACGGTTAAAGGTTGGTTGTGTGACTTATGATTGTCAAGGTATACACCAAAGCTCGACGATTCAAAGATATCAAATCTACCGATTGATCGAGTGTATCCGACATAAGTTCACTACGGAAAGTTCAAAGGGAAACCTACTTATCCATATGCAACTAATCCTTGCTTGCGAATCACATAATTTTTCATGCATACTTCCGTGATATAGCCATTCCCCATTCATGTGGGGGATTGTTGGGTTTTTAAGCTATTAATGCTTAAAATAGGGTAAATGAGAAATTGAGGGGAAAATTAAATATTTGAGTAATATTTGAGTTTTCCTCCTTGATTGTCCCGTATGGGAAGAGGAAAAGGTCTTTGATGGGTATATAAACAATTGCTCTTCTTCTAGCTCATAAAGATTTGAGAATAAGGCAAGCCTTGCGCCATCGTCGTCGTCGTCGTCGTTGCTTTCTTGCTCGGCTCGTCTGTGGCTTCGGCTTTGGCTTCGAATTTGGATTTGGATTTGGATTTGGTCAAATGATCGATTGATTGATTAATTTTTGGACCAAATTTATTTGTTAATAATAAATATTAACAGAAATGTTATTAAATATTTGTTTTAATAGCAAAATATTAATATTAAATCCAATTCAGTTATCCAATTTTCAGTTTTCCGTTTTTGTAATAGAAAATTAACTACCCTCTTCAATTTTTCCTCTTTATTGTAGTAACGACCCAGTCGGTTGTTTTGAAAGTTAGCGCCCCGATTCCCTAATAACCGCTTCTCCCATGTCTATTTATGTTATTGGAACTTATCGGAGCGTTGAGTATGAAATCCGGGGTGATTTTGAACACATAGTCCATAAATATGGAATTTAGCTTTAGAAATCTAACCGTAGCTAGAGCTGTGTGAAGACGGATCCGGAATGGAATTTCGTCAACTTCGTAAGCTCCGTTGGGTGATTTCGGTGTTAGGAGCGTGTTCAGAATGTGTTTTCGAGGTCGGTTGTGGATTTAGGCTT
This sequence comes from Nicotiana paniculata, assembly GCA_005239505.1. Lineage (NCBI taxonomy): Eukaryota > Viridiplantae > Streptophyta > Magnoliopsida > Solanales > Solanaceae > Nicotiana > Nicotiana paniculata. Next base: position 159,170 of record ML321696.1, on the reverse strand, counting down.
GAATTGGCGAAAGTTGGAATTTCAGCGATTTAGGCCGATAGGTGAGATTTTGATATTGGACTCGGAATGAAATTCCAAAAGAGATAGCAGGTTCGTAATGTCATTTATGACCTGTGTGCAAAATTTGAGGTCATTCGGATGAGTTTAGACGTGTTTCGGCATCGGATGTGAATTCTAGAAATTTCCTAAGTTCTTACACTTGAATCTATGCATATTTGATGATTTTGATGTTATGAGATGTGTTTTTAAGGCTCGACCAAGTTTGAATGGGGTATTAGAGTTGGTTGGTAGTTTTGGTTGAGGTCTCGGGGGCCTTGGGTGTGTTTTGGGTGTTCAACGGGTATATTTTTGGTTTAGTCTTCAGCTGTTTTGCTGGTTTTTAGAGCAGCAGGTAATTACTCAATGCGATCGTGTGTTGTGGGCCGCGATCGCGTAGAAAAAATTTGGGCCCAATCATTTTTGGTCAGTGCGATCGCAATAGGAGAGATGCGACCACATAAGGTTAGTGGGTCGGGCCGTGGGAGCCTTATTCTGTGCGTTCGCGTGGGCCTAGATGCGGACGCATAGGCACCAGCCCAGTATTGTCCGCGATCGCAGGTACTACTGTGCGACCGCATAGTGTCCACTTTGAGGAGGTGAGGTTTACCCTGTACGATCGCATCCTTAAGTCCGCGATCGCACTTCACAACTTGGGCCTGGGCAGAATATTAAACCCATTTCGAGGGTTTAAACCTATTTTCACCATTTTCGAATTTTGGAGCTCGGGAAGGGCGATTTTTGAAGACTTTTGCACCTGGGTAATTTGGGTAAGTGATTTTCATCCATTGTAGATCAAATTCCATGATTCCAATCTTGAATTCAATCTTTAATTTCGAAATTTGTGGGTAAAAAATGGGAAAAATGGGATGAACTTCATAGACCAAATTGTTGAGTTTTGCTTGGGTGTTTGTCCTCCGATTTGAGAGATTCTTATATGGTTAGACTCGTGAGTGAACGGCGGTTCGAAAAATGTGATTTTTACCCGATTCCGAGAGGTGGGCCCGTGGGACTTTTTGGGCGAATTTCCTAATTCCGCATATTAGTTTCAAATTAGTTAGCTATTTTGATTCCTTAAAGTGTTATTTACATTATGTAATCGAATTTACTAGATTTTCGCCACCCGGAGTTGGATACTCGTGGCAAGAGCGTGGTATTGAGTTGATTAGCACAGTCAAGTAAGTGGCTTGCCTAATTCTGCGTTGGGGACTTCCCCTTAGGCATTTTTATACTGATTTTGTTACGTGGATGCCTTGTACGTGAGGTGACGAGTGCGTACACTGGTCATTGTTGCTAAAATCCTATTTTTACTTTCATGAAATCGCTCATTTTCATTCATATATTATTGTTTGTAGTCTTAACTGAGTAGATAGCTTAAGAATAAGCATGCCTACCTATTCTTACTTGATTTCCTCTTATTTGCTACTAGTCGCACCATGCTTAGGTAGATTTACTCTACTCTTGCCTGTTGTTTTCCTGGACTATTTAATTAAGCCGTATTTGACATACTTCTGCTTTGCATATTTAAATTGGGACTACGGATCAAGATTCGGGAGCTTTCCCCTGTACTGCATTTCATATTTAAATTGGGACTACGGACTGAGATCCGGGAGCTTTCCCCCTGTACTAAAATGCATATTTAAATTGGGACTATGGACAGAGATCCGAGAGCTTTCCCCCTGTACTGCATATCATATTTAAATTGGGACTACGGACTGAGATCCAGGATCTTTCCCCATGTACTGCATTGCACATTTACTGTTGAGATATATGATGTGCTGAGCTGAGGGCTCTCTGTTTGTTATAAACTCTCCTAGTTTCCGTTAATCATGTTTATCATTGCTTATCTATGTTTCACTGTTTATTATTTATATTGACTTGTTTTAAAACTCAGTAGAGCCTCAACCTGACCTCGTCACTACTTGACCGGGTCTAGGCTTGGCATTTACGGAGTACCAAATGTGGAGTACTCACGCCCTTTCCTGCGCATGTTTTCCCCATGTGCAGATCCAGGTACCAACACCCAGTATCGTGGCTAGGAGTCGTTCTAGCAGCTGCCAGGAGACCGCGAGGTAATTCTGCCGCGTCCGCAGAATCCCACGAGTCCCCTTCTATTCTAGTATAGGAATAGAGGACTTACGTATTTTCCACTATTTCATTGTATAGAGCTACATTTAGTACAGAGCATGTGACTATCGTGATATTCCGGGTTTTGGGAAGTGAAAGTGTACATTGCTGAGCAGTTATGTTATATCATCTGGAGTTCTTTTATGTCTTTATTTTATTGATTCTATTATTTTTCGCAAATTTTAGGCTTACCTAGTCGTAGAGACTAGGTGCCGTCACGATACCCTTCGGAGGGTAAAATGGGTCGTGACAATTGTTGAGTAAATAGCCATTGATATTATGGCATTTATGTTATGGCCGTTTTGCAAAAACAGTCATTCTGAAGAGTTTCACCTTCGTGCTTTACACTCTTCCTCACATGATAATGATATAAATAAAGGCGTGACATCACCCTTCGTGCTTTACACTCTTCCTCACATGATAATGATATAAAAAATGACACGACATCATCCTTCGTGTTTTACACTCTTACTCACATGATAATGAATATAAACAATGACATGGCATCACCTTCGTGCTTTACACTCTTCCTCACATGATAATGAATATAAACAATGGCACGGCGTCACCCTTCGTGCTTTATTATCTTCCTCACATGATAATTAATATAAAAAGGCACGGTATCACCCTTCGTGTTTTACACTCTTCCTCATCAAGCATATGAATATCAATAAAATGGCAAGACATGAAGTATACATAACATTAAGGAGAGTGATGAACAAATATTTCAAACAAGTTCTCAATTACTGTTTTACGAGCCAACAATGATTCAATGAAACCCTTAAGGGCCATATAATTCAAGTACTTCCACAAATCCCACAATTTATCAACAACACAAGTATGAAATTTAGCATCAAAAAATATCGGTCATAGCAACGTATTAACGATTATGCATAGAGATGGCCGAATTAGACACAACAATGGGTCCTAAGAATTTCCATCACATTGATTAAGCTATATTAGGCTAAGTATCGACTCTAAAATTTTACACTACGTTCTTAATATCTAGAAGTCAAGTGAGGCATGAAGCAAGAAGGTTATCAGATTCTATAAGACACAATTATAACATAATCTATCCCCGAGCATGATTAACCCTGGTACATACATATACGCTCGTCACCTCACATATATATCACCCTCGCATGTAGAAAACAATGACAAATAGGAGGAAGAATTCCCTCAACAAAGTTAGGCAAAACACTTACCTCGAATAAGTCAATTACAATACCGAGCAAGCTAAGCGATGCTCCAAAAATGCCATCTTGCGCGTTACGACCTTTGAACGGCTCGAAACTAACCAAAAACAACTCAAATACATCAAACAATGCTAAAGGAACCAATCCCAATTGAAAAGGGTCGAATCTTTAATCAAATGCCCAAAATCGGCCAAAAAGCCCAACCCGGGCCCGCACTCGGAAGCCGACAAAACATACAAAATCCGACAACCCATTCAATTATGAGTCCACCATACTAATTTCACTCAAATACGACTCCGAATTGATGTTCAAAACTTAAAAATTCACTTTATGAAACTTTAGGCAAAATCCCCCAAATTTCACTTTGAAATCATCAATAAAATCAAAAAAACGAAGATAGATTCATGAAATATAATCAAAACCGAGTAGAGAACACATATCTCAATCCATATGGTGAAAATCTCCTCAAAAATCGCCCAAATCCGAGCTTCCCAACTCAAAATATGACCAACTGAATAAACCTTTACTTTATATATATTTTTTTGTCAGTTATTCTGCCTTGTTTCTCATGATAAATTATCCCGAAATTCACTTTTTATGCCTCCAATGGATTCTTTGTAAAATTCTAGTCAAGTTAGGCTCTTGAATCACTCAATTTGACCTTATATTGAAGGAAATATGTTGGTTTCAATAATTGAAAATAGTGCAGATTTTTAAATACGATTTCAGTGGCAATTTCGTAATTAATCTGAAAAAATATGGCAACCCAATTCTTAGTAAAATGACCATAAAATCCTCATATGATATCCAAATTTGATGATTCTCTTTTATATGGGTCCATAATTGCGATACGGATCTAATGCCTCATTCAAAACATAAAGCAGAGCTCATTGGTTCAATATGATATCATTTATGCTTGAAAAACGATGCCGAAACATAAGAAAAACGAGCGCAACACAACCCAAATATACCCGAAACTTACCCGAGCCCCTCGGGACCATTTCCAAACATACCAATAAGTCCCATAATATAACACAGACTTATTCGAGCCCTCAAAATACTGAACGAAGTGCAGATACTCAAAACGACATGTCGGGTCGTCACATCCTCCACCACTTAAACACACGTTCGTCCTGGAACGTGCCATGAGTCTTCTCAAAGCTTTTAAACCATGGTGTAACCTCACTAAGAACAACCCCGTGGGTGATCCACATCACCCTGATCCACATAAACCCACAAACACAATACCATTAGAGATCCCTGTTTCAACCTTAGTCTGAAAACCTTAGAACCCAATCTCTATCATCCATAATTCATTGCAAGACCTGAATCCCACATCTACACATTGTACAAGTCTGAACCAGTCGTATCAAATCATGACACTCACAGTAGGAACTGTTGATCACCATTACTGCCCAAAAAGAAATCCGGTGCCGCCAACAAACCTCATATCGATTAGGACCTCATTCAAAACCTCTATACCCTACCGATTATGAAAGAAACACACATAACCGCTTAATTACTCATCTGATCAATAAGCCAAGAAACTCACTTGCACGACCAGGGCTATTTTCCAAATCCTCAACAAACTATAGTGTCATTCCTCCAAAAAAATCGCAATACAATAACGCAAATCTCAGGTCTAGAAACCTTATCTCAGCCAACACAAGCAACCACACCGACCAATATCAACAATAATCATATGGGGCCACACACAACCCGGTTCTGTAAACTAATAAGTAATAATTCAGACATGACAGATAACAGTAAGAAAACCAAATAAGAAAACTACTAAGCAAATTAAGCAGACAGGGAAATTTTAGCACTTTACTATGAACTATTCTCAACAAGGTGAAATCAAAATACACAAAATAGAAATAAGGAGCCACATTTCATCACTGTACTGTTGCGGCGTGCAACCCGATCCCATCATATCAATCCATATAGGGTACCCTTCGAGCCATAATACTCGGGCTCACTGATCACATATGCGCCAACATCAAGCACAACAGAGTACAAAATATAGCTGTGAGAAAAATCATTAGGAACAAACAATATTGAGAAAGTCAAGCACAACTATGGTGCAATAAGAAAATCAACATCACAAGGGCCACCTCGCCCATAGTACCATGAGGCCTAAACTGAATCAAAATATGCGTGCGAATAATCATGTAACCCTCACAACCCGTCATAGCATAAGAGAGAAACATATAACATAAACCAAGGCGCGAATAACATCCATTTCGCCCGATGATATACATGTGGCAACGACTATGCAAGAGCAAGCAGATTCAATATGATACAGAGTACACACCCTTACTGGGTTCAAAATAATCCTCAAAACAAATTTCGATCATCCCCTAACATGTAATAACCTTCCAACAGTCTATAGCGACCTTTCCATAACACCTACCATTAATCACCCAATTTTCTACACTCCTTCACAACCGTGATCAAGGAATAGTCTGCCAACAAGAACACTTAATCTCCGAGCCTCACGAATACTAGAAACTTTCCTACCCAATCTCAACACCGCTTCCCAAATAGCTGACACGTAACTCATACTACATCATCCCGCGGAAATGCACCCATAAATCAAAACAGAATGTATCTTCCAATAGGTGCTCCGGTGAAAACACATAGTGCCAGCAAAACCTCAAACACCGGAAATCGTCCGTACCATCAAGAACTCATGCCCCCCCTTCAAAACTAACTGCAACCTTGTACATGCAACCTTTCAACCCCACATGGCGCGTTGCTTCTAACATGCTAATTTGCAAAGCTACGAAAGTCTCACAGTCAACTCTGAATCATAAGCATTATAGGTCTTATACCTGTAGAAATCATCAACTCCGACCGTGATCATAACCATGATAAGTTCTTCGGATCTCAGTAACACATTATCAAGTAATCAGAACCAATCGCCTCTAACTAAACTGAGTCACGCAGACTGCCAACCCGAAAGTAGCTCAATCCGATATGACCGCCCTGAGGGAACTTTTTTGGATTTCGAAACCATTTCTTGCATCACTCCAACATTGAAATGTAGACTCTTCTTGACAAGGAAACAACGCAGATCCAATTAACATTCACTTCCATTTTCAAGCCCACCCATAGACAAATCCAAAAGCCATTAAAGGCTACGTAAAACTTGGAACTTGCCAGAACCTTCTCGATAACCACTCATCTTACTCCGATATTCAATACAGAGCTAATACACGTCAAACAACCTGTGATACACCAGCATGTGCCCATTCAAAGAAATAACCAAGCAATCTCCCGGTCCGAAAATTGATACGACCCATGACCATACAATCCGATCGTCAGTAGTAGTCTCCACCACTTAGCTCGAAGCCATAGAACACCCCATCAGCAACCCAAAGTAATATAAGCAAATTGAACACCTCATCACCCGAAAATCTTCGCTTACCAACCAGACATATGAACCAACCTCATACCCCAAATGCACGACTAGAAGGTTTAACACTGCATCTGCTTCTGAGGCTACATCGTGATGATAATCAAACATCCATAGCACGTCGTAATTTATCTGCAGCACCACCGATCATCGGCACATAGCGAATACTGAGCGCACAAAATCACATATGAGAGATCGAGAAGAGTCAAAGTCATAGGATTCAAGCTGAAACAAGGCGATAAGGAAATAAGAAGGGGAAATTTTCCTAAATGCCTTGTAGCCTCCCGAAGATAGGTATGGACGTCATCATACCGATCCGCAGGACTCTACTAGACACTTTCTCATGACTCGTATAACCTACAAACCTAGTGCTCTGATACCAACTTGTCCCGACCCAAAAATCACAGGTCATGATGGCACCTAACTTGACCCGCTAGGTAAGCCAATTAATAAAAAAAACAACCAAATAAACTTATCGAAAATTAAATTAGGATTTATCTGAACTTTACAACTTTACCCAAGAACTGGTAGTACGACTCATGAGCTTCTAAGACTTAGAATATACAAAGCTAGTATGAATAAATACACGTTCTATTTAAAACTACATGAATAGATTAATAAGGTCTAAAACTACCAAGGACTAGTGGCATCTTCTATCCAAAATACACGAACATCTTCAGGGTCAGCCCCCGACTTCTTCAGCAGCTCCGCTTCAATAGCCTGTACAGAGTGTGCAGAAGTACAGTATCAGTACAACCGACCCCATGTACTGGTAAGTATCTTGACTAACCCTGTCGAAGTAGTGACGAGATTTTAGTTAAAAGATACTCATTTCTAAACACTATAATGTAAACTAGCAATAGAACTAAAAGACAGAATAATAGAATAGAATACACAATGCGACTGTAACATGCAATAAAGGAGTACCGAAAAGAATCACAATCCAACAATTTCCCACATCTCAACCGACCCTTTCCTTAGTACGAAAGTCCATGAACCACAAAAATAACCTCATATACTTTCATAGTACGATAAATTAATCAAGACATCAAATCTAACGGCACGGCAACACCCTTCGTGCATTTATCTCATCCTCACCATATATGCGTAAATCAGTACCAACCAAATGATAGAAATACCGATAATAGAAATGAAAAGGAAGGGTATATGCAAGAAGTAATAATAAATGGGAATGTACAAAAGAACATCAGCAAAAGACTAAGCAGAAAGCACATAGGTAATGACCACAATTAGGAAAAGGGATTATAATTTCAATTAACTATCATGATAGAGGTCTAAGTACAAATATAGCAAGAAAGAAGGAAACACATGATCTTCACAAGTTAACAAGTAAGGACATAAAGAATTAGCATGGTGGAAGGCTTACACTAAGGTGCAACAGAATAGATACAATATGAATATAATTATACAAGTAGAAAAAAGGCATAGCGATGCAAGTTAAGCAAGTAAAAGACATGGACAACACAACAACAATTGAGACGGGGTTCAAGTACGGGATAATAACAACATATCACACAAAATATATAATGACGACAATGACAACCCAAGGTAACTTGACCCGGTTCACTCCTTTTTGACTCTTGAGCGTATTTTTGATGTTTATGCATCCATTTAGCTCGACTTCCATCTCCAATTCACGTACACATTAAATAAACTCCATTATGCACATACGACGTGTATTTTTATCATTAATGCACATAAAATGTAAGGCACATAATACTTTAAACCATGAATTATAGCCACACATCAATAATGAATATAAACAATGGCACGGCATCCCCCTTCATGACTTACACTCTTCCTCACATGATAATAAATATAAACAATGGAAAGACATCACCCTTCGTGCTTTACACTCTTCCTCACATGATAATGAATATAAACAATGGTACGACATCACCCTTCGTGTTTTAATCTCTTCCTCACATGATAATGAATATAAAATGGCATGACTTCACCCTTCGTGCTTTACAATATTCCTCACCAAGCATATGAATATCAATAAAATGGCAAGACAGGAAGTGTCTATAACATCGAGGAGAGTGATCAACGAATATTCTAAACAAATTCTCAATTACTGCTTTACAAGCCAACAATGATTCAATGAAACCCTTAAGGGCCATATAATTCAAGTACTTCCCCAAATCCCACAATTTATCAAAAACACAAGTATGAAATCTAGCATCAAAAAAATATCGGTCATAGCAACGTACTAACGAGTATGCATAGAGATGGCCGAATTAAACACAACAATGGATCCTAAGAATTTCCATCACATTGATTAATCTATATTAGGCTAAGTCTCGACTCTAACATTTTACACTATGTTTTTAACATCTAGAAGTCAAGCGAGGCATGAAGCAAGAAGGTTATCAGATTCTACAAGGCACAATTATAACATAATCTACCCCCGAGCATGATTAACCCTGGCAGATACATATACGCTCGTCACCTCACATATGTATCACCCCCTCATGTAACAAACAATGATAAATAAGAGGAAGAATTCCCTCAACAAAGTTAGGCAAAACACTTACCTCGAACAAGTCAATTATAATACCGAGCAAGTCAAGCGATAGTCCAAAAATTCCATTTCGCGCGTTCCGACCTCCGAACGACTCAAAACTAACCAAAAATAACTCAAATATATCAAACAATTCTAAAGGAACCAATCCCAATTGAAAAAGGTCGAATCTTTAATCAAAGGTCCAAAATCGGCCAAAAAGCCCAACCCGAGCCCACACATCGAAACCCGACAAAACACACAAAATCCGACAACCCATTCAATTATGAGTCCACCCATACTAATTTCACTCAAATCCGACTCCGAGGCGATGTTCAAAACTTAAAAATTCACTTTATGAAACTTTAGGCAAAACTCCCCAAATTTCACTTTGAAATCATCAATCAAATCCCAAAAACGAAGATGGATTCATAAAATATAACTAAAACCGAGTAGAGAACACTTATTCCAATCCATATGGGAACAATCGTCTCCAAAATCACCCAAATCCGAGATTTCCAACTCAAAATATGACCAACTGAATAAACTTTTATTTTATATATTTTTTTCTGCCAGCTATTCTGCCTCGTTTCTCATGCCAAATGATCTCAAAACTCGCTTTTAATGCCTCCAATAAATTTCTTATGAAATTCTAGTCAATTTAGGCTCTTGAATCACTCAATTTGACCTTATATTGAAGAAGATATGTTGATTTCAATAATTGAAAATAGTGCAGATTTTTAAATACGATGTCAGTGGTAATTTCGTAATTAATCTAAAAAAAATCTGGCAACCTAATTCTTAGTAAAATGACCCTAAAATCCTCATACGATGTCCAAATTTGACGATTCTTTTTTTTTACGGGTCCGTAATTACGATACAGATCTAATGCTTCATTCAAAATAGAAATCAGAGCTCATTTGTTCATTATAATATCATTTATTCTTGAAAAACGATGTCGAAACATACGAAAAACGAGCGCAACACAACCCAAACCTATCTGAAACTTACTCGAGTCCCTCGGGACCACGTCCAAACATACCAACAAGTCCCATAACATAACACGGACTTACTCGAGCTCTCAAAATACCGAGCGAAGTACAAATACTCAAAACGACCTGTCTGGTCGTCACAATAAAGAGAACTACCAAGGGGAATTGCATCCCTTAAAGAGGCAATTACTACTTCAAACAAAGAGAACTAAATGCACTAAACAAATATTAACATGATATAAATTGTAGTAATTAAATATAGTAGTTCAAATTATATTTTATTACAATTCGTTTAAAATGATGTTAACTGATGATAAAATATTAAACATTTCCATCTAAAGTATTTTAGGGATTTCAATTTTTTCCTTAATTAAAGAGATAAGAGAAATATTTTTATTTTTGTATAAATTTATCATATGTTAATTTTCATAATGAAAAAAATAAAAATTATAACAAAAAATGTTTAGGATAATTTATTGATAGTTGAAAACTTATTAGGAAATAATGAGTTCAAACCATGTAGATTAAATTTTCACATCAATTAATCATATAAGAGATAACCCCTAATACAGTATGAACAAATCTCATCACTTAAATTAACTTTTGAGATTTAATAAACTATACTTTTAAAAATTGCTTTTGAATATGAATTTTCTAGTTTGAAATCGCTTTCAAATAGTGTAGCTAGACGAAAACTATTTAATTTTAATTTTTAAATTATTTTAAAACACTATGGGTAAATACAAAAATCTCGTAAATATTTACCGATTTTTCTTTTTGTTGCTTTATTATTTAAAAATTAAGTTCATTTTCTCTTCTGAAAATTCTAGTTGACTAAATCAAAATTAATAATATTACAAAATGAGAAAATGAACATTCCAAATGAGTATTTGCATGCATTACTCTATGCAAAAATAGTCTAATTAATGATAAGAACATTTAAAGGAGTTTTGTGGTTATGAGAATGTGGGATCCACGTGTATCAATGACAATTTACATTTAAAATTTACAAACAATGTACGAGTTTTTCTGAAATGACATATATGCCCTTGGTCGACCATCTTTCCAATATATATATATATATATATATAAATTTTCTACCATTAGATACATGAATCATGTAAACTTTTAAAATTTATTTTTTTGTCTTATTCATTTGTTTTTGCTTGTTTGGCTTGGACAAGTTCTTTTTTCTTTCCTAATTTTCACTATTATTTTAAAAATTAAAGATAACAAATACATGAATCGTTTTGTAACTTTTCAAATTTTTTTTTTTTGGCTTTTCTTGTTTTTGATATTTTCTTTGATTAATTCTACTTTTTCTTTTTTTTTTAAAATTAATAGATCTCGTAGAGTTCTCCTATAACTTTAGTAGATTCATCTCCTTGGATATTTTTTGCAAAATGAGAAGTCCTATCTATTACTATAAATAGACTTGTTCTCTATTTTTTTTTGTGTAGATTCTTCTTCTTCTTTGTCTCCTATTCTTCTTTAAAATCCATTACAAGTTCTTTTTCCATAAGGTATGTTTTTTTTTGTAGTGTGACAATTTAAGTCACATTGAATAACGTAATTTCATCCGTCAATATTCTTCTACTGATAAGGAATTCAATTATTATACTAATGAATATATTACTGCAGAGATTGAGGAAGGAGATATGCTTCTGGTATTTCTTTAGAAATGCAAGACAAGTCTTCTACTATTATGGAGGTGCTGCGTGATAGAATTAGAGATGAAATTGTTGAGAAATATTACCACGTGTGAGTAACTTTACTTATTATTTCATGGTTGATTATCGATATATAGTATTTATGGTATAAACTTTAAGTCACGCTAAATGACGTATTTTGATTATTAAAATCATCGTGTAAATAACAAGTAATTATACTAGATAATATTATTGCTTCGATATACCTATATATGTTACAATGATTTAAATATTTAGCATGTATGTTTACTTTATGTTTAGATTTTAATTAAATTAAATTAAATAATAATAACAATCTCTTATAATAAATATTTAAATTTATCTCTCTTCAAAATAATTATAAAACCTTGGTACTATTCTTTTTGGTAATTTGACATTCAAAAATATTTTTTTTAAAGATTGACCAAACACAATTTGTTTATTAAATATTGTAAAAAGTACTTCTTAAATAAATTGGCCAAATATAAATTATTTTTTCTCAAAAGTACTTTTGAACAAAATACTTTAAAAAAAATACTTTTCAAAATAAAAACATGCTCTAAGTTAGATTTTCAGATTGAGTTCGACCCTCAATCGATGACTTATGCATCTCGTCACTACTTAGATGTAAAATTCAAAATCAAAATCTTTCTCTCTTTGCCCATCTTACTTCAGAAAAGGTTAAGCAAAACAACGGTCATACTTTTCTATAATAATATTTTTATATTTCTATGAAGTCTAATTGTTTTGAAAATAATTTTTTCTTATATTATAATATATATTTTATATAATAATATTTTATTATAACATTAAAAAATATTTGGAACAAACGAATTGACTGTATTAATAAGAAGAAGAAACTTAGAAAAGCACATAGGTGTGTCCATTCGAGCAATACAAAATCCAAAATCCAAAATCCTATCCAATGTTAAAACAACTTCAACTTGAAACCACACGAATATTCTTTCCATGTTTCTCTATGTAAATCTCAATCGACAAAATCCATTTCATAAATCTCTTTTTTGTCCTATTCTTCACTTCTATCTCTCCCAATTTTTCTTTTTGTCTCTTGTTCTTCTGGTTTACTTTGTAATTTTATTACTTTATTTAATATACAATAACAATAACAAATAACAATACGCCTAGTTCTAAATTAGTTGACTTCTTTTATATTAGTTTTCATTACCCATTTCACATCCTTTAAACATATTTTATTATGTAACTTTTCTATTTTTTTTATTGACACATATTTGTTTCAGCAAGATTAAAGAAATTCCTCGGTGCAAAGGTTTAGAGATTAATTACAATTCAAACACAAAATTTATTAGGCGACATATTATATTTTTAATTAAATTTTGGTGGATAGAATTATTGGATATATATATTTATATATAACAAATACTTGATGGAATAGTTAAAGTAAAAAAGTAATATTATAAAATAACATTAAAAAGACTTAAAAAATATTAGACAAATGTAAGCTTACCAATAATATAATGCTTAATTTCAATTATTAGTTGCTATTTTTTGATATATTCTTTTTCATCTGTTATATGACAATTATTTCGTCCATAATATTTCGAAGATGTTCAATATCACCTTATTAAAAATGTTATTCTATTCATAAATTCATCTTTATTACTTCCTCCGTTTCAGTTTATGTGAACCTATTTCCTTTTTGGTCCGTTCCAAAAAGAATGACCTATTTCTAAATTTGGAAACAATTTTGGTAAAACTTACAATTCTACCCTTAATGAGAAGCTTTTATAACCACACAAATACACTGGGCTCCTTTTTGAATTGTTTAGGATCACAAATTCCAAAAGTCTTTATTTTTTCTTAAACTCCGTGCCCAGTCAAACAGGTTAACATAAATTTGAACGGAAGGAGTACTATTTAAAGTTTCTAACCTTGTTTTTCTTTTATCATACTATTACTTTAAAATACATATCACATTTTATTTTTCGAGAGTCAAATTATATAAAATTTGATTAATATTTTATCATGCATATTTTTAAAATACTGACATAAGAAAAATTACAAATCATAATTGTTTTTAATATAATTTTTGAATGTTAATTTCATATTATAAAATTAATTAATTTTTAGGACTAGTCAAACTAATTTCGAAACGAGTTGGTGCTAACTTTCCAATTAATACATTAAATATAGTCGTAAGCAATTCCCAATAAACCATATTACTTAAATTAAATATTTCAAACTCTCTTCCTCCTTAAATACCCTCATGTGTAAGCAAAGAATCTTATAGGAATTAATACGTAAATTAAAATAAAAAGGACCCATTTTTGTCCAAAATGGAGCTGCCGGAGATGGAATCAATGGCGACGGCGATCGGAGTATCGGTACCGGTGCTTCGATTTCTACTCTGTTTTATCGCCACCATTCCGGTGAGCTTCCTCCATCGTTTTGTTCCTTCCGCCACCGGAAAACACCTATACGCCGCCGCGATGGGCGGTGTTTTGTCCTACTTGTCGTTTGGATTCTCTTCGAATCTTCACTTTTTGGTGCCTATGGTTTTGGGTTACGGTTCTATGGTTGTATCGAGGAGTTATTGTGGGATCATCACTTTCTTCATTGCTTTTGGTTACCTTATTGGATGGTATTTCTCTCTCTCTCTCTCTCTCTCTTAATTTGGTTAATTTGATATTCTGGTTAATATCGAATCCTCCTTTTGTTTCTAATTCAAAAAGACTTCATTTTAGGAATTTATGTATAGTTAACAAGAATGGAACAGTATAAAAACAAAAGATTTATATTGGGAATATTAACTAGTTGGAATTAAGGCTTACTTTTATTTGGTTGTCATTAGAAATGTAGAAAAGCTCTACTACTGAAGAGTAAGATTAAGATAAATTGTTGGGTAGTAGAATGAAAATGGTATGATGGAGTAGGATGGATATTGAAGACTCCATTAGTTTGGGATTGAGCATTGCTGTCATGCCTTTTGTTTTCCTTTCCTATATGGAGTCCACCCTGAAGAAGGGGAGCCTTGGTGGTAAAAATTTCCGCTAGCAAGACGGGTTCAAGCCACGAAAATAGTCTCTTGCAGAAATGCAACGTTAGATTGCATACATAACCCAATGTGGCTCGGCCCTTCCCCACACCCCTCACATAGTGGGAGCTTAGTGCATCAGGCTGCTCTATTTTTTATGAGCTCGCCCCATGCAATATGCTTAATTGGATGATGAGCTTTGAAAGTATAGGAGTAGAAGTCTATAAAGCTGCAAACCTTAGTTGCATGTGTCAAGTCTTGCTAATTTCTCCTTTTGATTTGCGTAATTACGTAAATGGATGTTGGGTCTAACTCCACCCCAAAAGTTAGCTCATGAGGGTAGAATTGCATAAGACCATAACCCATTCCCTTAACCAATGTGGGACGAAGCAAATTGGTTGGTGAACTTTGAAAGTGTAGGAGTAGAAGCTGTGATCTTTAGTTGCATGTGTGTCAAATTTCAGTGATTTCGTTTCAATTAAGGTGTTAGGTTTTGCACCCATTTCCTTTTTCTAGTTTCTTTAGTATATTTGTCTAATGGGTCTATCTTCTTAACATTGTGTTGTTATTGTGAGTTCATTTGCATTTGGATGTCGAGCTTTTGTGAATGAGTTGGTTCATGTTACTTTCAGGTAATTTAGGTCTTTAAAATAATCGAGTTAAAAGGAAAGGAGAAATTTACTAGTGGATTTCATTTACAATTGGAATATTTTGTATTAACATTTTAACATAGAGTTTTATGCAATTAAATAATATTCTTGTACTAGGTTAAAGTGGGATAATGTTCACATCTTGTTAATGACACTGGTTATTCATTTTTCTATGTTTTGGCATCTTGTCATTTTAAAAGACAATGTACTCTGTGCTTCCTTATGTAACATGTATATTTGGTGATAATTTGTTCCAAATAGTAAACAAAAGTTGTACTTTGTCATGCTACTGACATTGTTTTTTGGTGATGCGTTTATTCATTTCGCCATGTGATACAATATATTCTGTGCTTCTTTATGTAATGTGCAGGTATATTTGGTAATCATTTGTATCAAAATAATAAATAAAAGTAGTACTTTGTCATAGATGGTGGTTTGCATAAGATAAAAGTAGTACTTTCTAATACTTAGCTACAACTATATTTGGGCAGCCATGTTTACTACATGAGTGGAGACGCGTGGAAGGAAGGAGGTATTGATGCAACAGGTAAATGCTTCTTTGATCTTTGTCCTGTCTTGATCTCAATCATCTCGTCTATTGAGTGTAATTATTTGCGCAACTGATTTTTCTTCTGGTAGGTCAGGATTTATGTCGGATTCCATGCTTGAATGTAATGATTAAGCAAACTCATTGGTGTTTGTAATTTATTGTCGAGATGATAAAACAAAAGACATTTTAGGGCTCGCATCAGACTGATTTAGTGCAGATTCAGTGGAAAAAATGTGATCATGTAAGGAGCACCCATTATTATTATTATTGTTATTTTTGATAAGGATCAAGGACCACTCCTTATTATAATGATCTGAATCATCTTGAATTTCTAGATGGTATGCTGGCAGTACTGCTTTTATATGCCTTTATGGGTACTCTACAGACTTGTAAAAAGTACTATTTACAGTTTCAGAGTTTAGTTATCGTATTACTAGATATAGCTAATCCAGAAATGATTTTGTTCTCTTTTAGGAGCTTTGATGGTGGTAACACTGAAAATAATTTCATGTGTGATCAATTACCAAGATGGATTGTTGAAGGAGGAGGATTTGCGTGAGGCTCAGAAGAAAAATCGTTTGCTCAAGTTTCCATCTGTACTTGAGTACTTTGGTTACTGTCTCTGTTGTGGAAGTCATTTTGCAGGTCCAGTGTATGAAATGAAGGATTACCTTGACTGGACGGAGAGAAAAGGCGTATGTTAATATCATAATTATATTGAGTTCTGCACTTTGAATTTCATTACAACTAATGACTACATCCATGTCCTTCCTCCTTTTCAGATCTGGAAATCTACTGAGAAAGGACATCCATCACCTTTTGGGGCAACTTTGAGGGTTCTTCTTCAAGCTGCTTTTTGTATGGGGTTGTACCTCTACTTGGTGCCTCTTTACCCACTTACCAGGTTCTCTGACCCACTGTACCAAGAATGGGGTTTCTTGAAACGGTTGAGTTACCAATATATGGCGGGATTTACTGCCCGGTGGAAATATTATTTTATCTGGTCAATCTCAGAAGCCTCTATCATTATTTCTGGCTTGGGGTTCAGTGGTTGGACAGACTCTTCTCCACCGAAACCACGTTGGGACCGTGCAAAAAATGTTGACGTATTGGGTGTCGAGCTGGCAAAAAGTTCAGTTCAGTTACCTCTTGTATGGAACATTCAAGTCAGCACCTGGCTGCGACACTGTAAGTAAATTTTCTTCTAGTCATTTAACATGTCTTCTTATAACTTCTAGCATAACCATTTTTGGTGCAAGTAACAATGTAAAATTTGGTCAACTAATGGCAGTGTATTTGTTGACAAGCTATTAAGTTGAATATGTGCAAATTTTACAGTTACCTAGTAGAGGATTTTCTGTTTGTGTGTATGACAGCTAATCATAATGAAAACACTCAAAGAGAAACCAATATCAGCCTACTTAGTGGCGTATAATGTTGCAGGCATATTTACTTAAGCTCTTAGCAGAATAATAGAGTGTAAGGAACCAATGCTCATTGCTACTTTAAGTTCACATAAAACTCAGTATTGAGGGTGTATTAGCTTTATTTCATCTGCTTGACCAATTATTCTTTGAAGCTTAACGGTAGTTATTTGAAAAATGGGGTTTGAGGTTTCTAGATTTCTTTGCCCTATCATTTATCAGTGAACTTTGACTTTCTGATACAGACAGGAATTTGGCGTGCCTTTCCTATATGACCTAATCTATTATGCTTTTCATATTTTTGTTGTGCAGATGTATATGAGAGGCTCATACAGAAGGGAAGGAAGCCTGGTTTCTTCCAGTTGCTGGCTACACAGACTGTCAGTGCTGTATGGCATGTAAGCGGATCTTTTAGCACCATTGTTATGCAAGTTCATTTAATAACTTCTGAAATGTTGATAACTTATAGGGACATATTTACATGATCTATATTTGACTAAACATGGTCTCATGCATTGATGGTTGATTTTGTCAATATGTGGTGTGCCTTTGTTTGTGGTCATCCTAAGCTTGACTGCCTGTGTCACTGGAAAGTGGCTCAATGACAATGTTTAATGTGTTACTCATGTGCTCATCCAGTGTCTGATGGTGTGTAGGAGAATTTAATCTAATGCGTATTATGACTTTTCAAATTTCTGGGACAGCAGCATAATATGTACTCAACAGTGCAGTGCGCACTTTTCCTATGAATGCAGGATCTTTAAACTCTAGCACCAAAAAGAAATAAGATTAACTTATGAAAATCTTCTGAGGAAAAACTTAAGACACATAAGGATGGGCTAACGAGGCTGATATGAAAAGGAAAAAATGGGTTTTAAGATTGTTTTAGGGGCTGGACGTATGTGCGGAAGTGAAGAAACTATGAGGAGATAAGCAGAGAATAACAGGAGTAAGGTAGGACTGAAAAAGGAAGAGAGGAGAGGAAATTAGGGGGAGAATTTCCTTAGATACTTTTGAAAATTTCTTATTTCAAGTCTGCTTCAAACACACAAGGAAAAATAAGCTTCGTCAAAAAAAAAAAAGAAGGAAAAATAAGCTTTTATGGGAAACACTTGCAAAGGATCAGCAGAGATCAAATCTCTTCACAACTTCCGAAAAATATCTGTAATGTTTAGCTGCCAAGTTTTGAATATCAGAAATTACAGCTTTCATTATTGAGGCTGTTTATTAGTTACTTGTCGACCACACTTTGGGTGACTGCTTTGTGTTCTATTCTCTGCCGTCCAAGCTTCAACCAAATTACAGAAAATTGGAAAAAATTTAAAGGGTACCTAGACGCATACTGGAACATTAAGAGATAGATTGTTCCAAATATTACTGTTGACATAAATGCAAAAAGACTTGAAAAAGAAATTAATTTGACCGTAGCATCTTTTTTAAAGACAATATGAACTTCAAATACAACTCCCTTTACTTTATGGTATTCCTCAAACTTCATGGACGTTATCTGCATTATTTTGAACTTCAAGTTGGGTATCAAACCAGATAGTATATTTTGAGGTCCTCTTTTCGGTCATAGTTGTCTTTTTGATATAAAAAATGTATTCATTAAATGTTACGCCAAGATGGTGTTACCTTTTGCACATTATTTTAAACTAAATCATCTTTTATATCATTTTGAAAAGCTTAGGTGATTTTGCAAAGTATGAGGGGACATTTTATTTTTCTCCCCTTACTGTTTCTCCACCAAGTTCTGTGACTACAATAAGAAAAACAATTGACATATACAAGGAATCCTTGTCACTACATGTCAATAACCACAACTCTCTTGCGTGTATCAAACATCTTCATACTGATTAGGAAAAGAAAAGATTATCTGCTTTTTATTAAGAGGAATTTTTCCATAGATATTGTCTAATTATAGAAATCTAAGTCTCACATTCTTTTCCTTTCTTTTATGACCCTGTCATTTCAGCTGTATTACATAAAAAACCATTGATCTCAACATGCAATATATCCTCGTCCGAACTTCTTTACTGTTTAAACACTTCAGAATATCTTTTATCAAAGAAGTCCGAAAGAGTTGCTTTCGCACTTCTCAGAACAAGTTTAATGGTATCTAACCTTAGGAAACCGACAAGTAAGCTGTGGTTCCTATTTCTCATTTTCTCTCATACTTGATGCTTAATAATAAACACTATTATCTTTGTTGTGAGCTTACAGATGTGGTTGTCTGGCTTGTATTTGGAATAAGATACTCTGCTTTCTTGAAGTGCTCCATCTTCCATTCAAACCCCTGCTTATTATGCATTACTTGTTGGCAACATGATAGTCAAACTAATGAAAACAAATCATTGTGTGACATCACAGGGACTATATCCGGGGTACATTATATTCTTTGTTCAGTCCGCTTTGATGATTGCTGGATCAAGAGGTATTCATCTGGCAATCCTAGCTAAATCACACAAATTTAACTTTGTTTACTTTTCTTGTAATAAAATCTTGTCTATCCGCAGTCATTTACAGATGGCAGCAAGCTACAAAAGGTACTCTGTTTGAGAAGATACTAACATTTATGAACTTTGCATACACACTGTTGGTTCTAAACTACTCGGCTGTTGGCTTCATGGTTAGTAGTGTATTTCTCAGAACATACTTTGCTCGAGGCTAATATAATTGATATAATCTGACAATGATTTTCTTGCTCGCGTGTTACAGGTATTAAGTCTGCATGAAACGCTCACTTCTTATGGAAGTGTGTACTATATCGGGACCATTATACCGATTGTACTAATCCTGCTTGGTAAAGTGATTAAGCCAGCAAAACCTGCAAGATCTAAAGCTAAGAAAGAAGAGTGAGGTCGATTGTGCTTCTCAGATAGTTGCTTAGATTTTTTTGGTGGAAACATCGAGCTTTGGTTCCGCTTCTTCTATTTGTTTTATGAGTCTGTAAAACATCTGTTTTGGTTGCTGGTAACGCAATTTGTTTGAGCAAAATAGGACTTTTAACATTGTTTCCTTCCAATTAACCGGCTACCAAAAATCATGTAGCCAACTGTGTAATTTCTGGAAGCATCTTGGCAAAAAGAAGTTATTGAGAAGTTTTGCTTTTGCATCTACCTTGCATTAATAGTTGAGTCATAATTGTAGAGAAAGTTAGTTCTGATATGTATATCTAACTCTATCTATCCTTGCTTGCGCGCGTATATAGGGTTTTAGGGTTCAAACCCGAAGCGCTGGGTTTTGCCGAACACGTGAACGGCTGTAGTTGAATTCGCCACTGAGAATAAGATTCATACTAGTGCTCTTATAGCATGAACGTGATTTTCTTAATTCCCTTGGAATCATTTTATGTCAAAAAACAGATATACCATTTGTCACACCTAGAAATAGCGAGTTTTTTCTAATTAAAGTGACATTATTTGAAATGTGATTATTTATTTAATTTAGAGTCGCCACTTGGGATAATTATTTTGGTGACCCAAGTCACCGGTTTATATTTAAATTCCAAATTGAGGAAATTGACTCTATTTATGGTCCGCAAACACAGAATATCAGGTAAGGAATTCTGCTAACTCGGGAGAAGGTGTGAGGCACTCCCGAGTTTCGTGGTTTTAGCCCGGTCGCTCTTAATCATACATGACTTAATTAATTGAATTATTACGTATTTTAGAAACCTATGTGCGTTTTGTGGATTTATCTTTGAAACGGATCACAATGTGCGTGACCGTTTTACTTGGGGCACTAAAATCATGTCACACGTACGTATACACAATTAACATTACGTGGCGCCTTCCTGAGATTCCTTGGAAGGGCGACGTAAGGCTAAGCAACTGATGTTAGTGAAGTTGTTGTCCGCCAACTGAGGTCCCCTACGCTAGATGAGATTGTAAGTGTCGTACGGGAAAATCAATGTCAAGAGCAATTGAGAGAACAAAAATGAGAATTGAAAGAAAGCTTGATTGCATTAATCAAAGCTATTACAGAAAGGCAACACGGTGTTGAGGGGAAGATACACCAGTACATAGAATTGTTTGCTTGCTAGAAAGTTTTGATTGCTTGATTCCCCCTAATAACGCTTAAAAAAAAAATCAAAGTTACAAGACTTGACCTAAAGAAGCTAGAGAATTATAACGGAAATACATGGAATAAAACTACTCTATATTTACAATGAAAAGGGCTTAGTTTTCTACAAGGTAGAAACAGGTCCGTTGTCAACAACCCTGTCTTTGGCATCACAATCTGCTCGCGCGTCGCTGTTGGCAGCTGCCTGCGGCTGGGCGGTGGCGAGGGATATCAGTGGGGCGACAGAGGCACATGCGTGCTTGTCACTTGGCGCAGCCAAGACCACATGGCCGTCCGTGGCACTAGGTGTTGGGAGGCTTGCCAGGATGCCACGTGGCGTATCCAAGAAGTCATGGGGCATGGATGGATAGCCGCCCATGACATTAATAACCCTTTATTAATTATTAAAATTGTTTTGGTCAAAGTTGCGCGAACACATACTTTGACTTATTTTGGAAATCATGATTATGTCACGTGAACGTGTACACAATCACGATAGTAAATTACGTGCGCACCTAAAGCATTTCTACGAATATTCAAAGATTAATTATTTTTGCTAAATTCGAAGCGATTTGTAAAAAGAAAACATGGATTATGGCTAAAAATAACAGCTACGAGTTGGATTTTAAATTACTAAGGCTAGTAAAACAGCTAGGCGAGAGGGCGAATTATTATTTTTTATTTTTTTGTAAAATGGGATGTTAATTATATGCTAACTTAAATTGACTGTGTAAGAAAATTGCTTATTCTGGAAAGAACGTGTTTATTCAAGTACTGGAGATTACTTCCTATTTGTAAAGGGACTTAATGCATCCCAACCTCTTCTGGGCTCTCCCTGGTGGAGCCTAACACTCCCAATCCATGACTTAAACCACGAATTGGGCCAACCTTAAAATCATGACCAACAAATACTGAACAACCAATTTACAATACATGACTATTCCATACATCCATGAGAATAAAGAAATTAATCACAGTCCAATTTACTCACTAATAATAATCATGTCAAATTGCATCTAACACAAAAATCACAATCCAAGTTTTATTTGTAGTGTCAATTATTTCTATGCGCTGAAACTCTATTTCTAGAATTAAAACGTGCAACATCACTTAAGAACTAAACAACCAACTCATGACTCCTCATGCTTTTGATTTCAACTTGAATTCCATACTTAAACTTCATCCTCATAGGTTAAAGGTGTCAATAGTAAACATGATTTATTCCCCATCCTCATGAACTCACTAACTGCAATAGCCAACCAGTATCATGGAATGTTCAAACAAGAGAATATTTCAATTATTAACCTATTAATGAATACAAATCACTAATAGTAATAACTAATTAATTGACAAATAAGCTCAGCTTGAAATGTTAAGCTAAAAAACATAAATCAAACCCTAATGAAGAAGAACGTGATAAGAGCAAGTGAATCAATGTAGAGAACACACGGAATCAGGCATGGTCATGAAATCAAACATTCAGTTCTATCATTTCTATATTCAAAGGGAAGTTACAACTGAAATTTCGACATACCTAGCAACAAATGGAAACAGACTTCAAAAGGGCCATATCAAGGCTAGAATCTTTAGGGTTGAAGCTCAACACAATAGATCCAATAGAATCAACAACAACAACCACAAATTTGAGCTTCTACGGCTTGTAAAAATCCAGGAAGAAGAGAAATTGAGTTTTGAAATTAATTCTCTACACATCTTTGAAAATTCCAGGTTTTCTTCCATTTTTTAGCTTTTTTCAAATCTGATTTTTGTATTCAGCTACTACTAAGGTGTTTTTGGTATGTGAGTGAGAGCAGAGTATACTGAGATTAGAGGAATGTGTATTTTTTTTCTATTTTTCATATGAGTGTATGAGGAAGGCAAAACTTGTAGAATGAGAGAAAATAAATTTTTTTAATGGTCAATTCTGTGAGTGAAAACCCGTGTCCCTTTTTTCTAAAAAGAGAATTAGTGTCTTAATTTCAAAACAAAATCAGGGAATAATCAGCCAAAGATGTCAGTTAAAAAATAGGGAATAGGCATCTTTTAAAACTGAATCGGATAGCTGTCCATTCAAATATTCCTCCTCATTTTTTGCATCCCCTTTTACTTTTGAAATTAACCCTTTTCAACCCAAATTTGACCTAATTTCTTTGGTCTTATTACATTTTAATCCCTTTCATCATCTTCTAGCACCTTCTCATCAGCTGAACAAAAAGATTCCCTAATTTCTTATTTCCTTTAACCCCTTAAGCTTCTGTTAATTTCATTTCTACGCCCCTGTTTTTTTATTATTATAAAAAAACTCCTTCCTTCCTTTCCTTTTAAATTCTAAGTGAAAACTCCAAGAAACACATATACTTACCACGAAATAAATTTCTGAATTAAACCTGTAACTTAAGCTTAAACAACGATAAAGCCATTAACCGAAACCAATGATTCTTAAAGACTAATATGTATTGACCCAACACTCAATCACACTAATAATCAAGTACTATCACACTAGTAATTAAATTAACTTATAAAACAAAAAATGAACAAAAGAAATAAAACAAAGCTGAACCTAAAAAAACAAAGATAGTTAGAAGGTTCTTTCTTTGAAGAAATTCGAATCGAACAGAGGCGGTCGAGTTCTAGGCGATCGGTGGTGTTTTGACCTAGCTCCGATGATCATTAAATGAGTTAAAATTAGCATTAGTCGATTGCCCTTATCAAAAGCTATCAACTGATGCCGATTTCAAACTCAAAAGACCAAGAAAATCTCAAAAAAGGAACGACTAGCGTTTACATGATTTCCAGATCTGAAAATCGATGGATTTGGCGGGGATTTTGGAAAAATTTATGATGTATTGTGAGCGGAGGTGAGATGAGGAATGTAAGGTGAGAATTTGTTGTTGTTTGAAGTGGTGCCGCCGAAGATGATTTTGGGTGTGGGAGGCGACTAGGGTTGAGAGGGAAAGAGATGAGGAAGTTGGAGTGGCTTTAGGGTTTGGGGGCCGGCATTTCCGACAGTTATAAGGGAAGGGGAGGTTAGTTCCGGATGGTAGGATCAACAATCGTGACGACTGAGATTGGTTAGGCATGAAACGGTGTCATTTGGTCTTGGAGTGGGACTAGACCGATTTTAAGGGAGACTGGGCTTGGGGGCGGATGTTAGACGGGTTTGGCTTTGAGGGAGATTGGACCAATTAAATTGTTGGCCCAATTAACAAATGAGGGTATATGTCGTCTCCTTTATTAAATTTTAAAATTACCACCTAATTAAACACTAATTGAACCTATTTTTTCAAAAATGACCTAGTTAACAATTAAACTACTTTAGATTAATTAAAATTGAACTATGTAATTACCCATATGCAAAAGGAACTAAACTAGTGTAATTTAATTTTTCATGATTTTTAATTATTAATTATTCAATTAATATATGAAAACGTGTAATTAAAATATAAAATGCAAACAAGTGAAAGACAAAATCTTTTTTTTTTGATGATTTTTAGGATTTTACAATATTTCTAAATATGCATGAATGCAATTAAATTGAAACAAACAAATAAATAAAAATTCCTAAAATTTTAAAAATAAAAAGGACCCCAAGAAAAGAGTTATTTTGTGTGGATTTTTTAGAGTAATTTAGGCAGGGCAAAAACTACGTGCTCACAGCTGCCTCTCTTTGCTCGGAAACATGAAGAGTGTTTGGGCAAAGATAAAGTGAGCAATTATTAGCAATGTTTTGCCCGTTTGATACTCCTTGGGAAGAGTTTTGAAAAAGTTTCCCGAATCTTGCTTCAGAAGTTGCCTACATATCCTTGGCTATAAAGGAATCAGGTCAGTGTAGTTCTGGAAGTTTTGATAGCTAGGACTACCAAGAAGATGTGATTTCATTGTTGTTGCTGTTGTTATCGCTTGCTGAACTCCTTATTACACCAAATAAAAATCAAAAGAAACTATGCAAAGTCTATCAGCTATGAGTTATAAGACTCCTATCTATAAGTCTTTTGGAGCTTGATCTTGAGTCTTGACTGGTTCTTCATGCAGACCCTTGATTTGAACCTTGATGCTTGCTAGCTGCAGGTGCTAGTTCATTCTTCTACGATTTTTTCTGGTCAAGACGAGAAATGCGATGTTCGTGACTTCAGTCATGTCTTAAGCAGTCCACATCCTTTCATCCGCTTCTGCATTTTGGATTCATTTATTTTTTCATTTTTTTTATTTATTATGGATTGAGATTTATTCTTTTGATTATCTCGAACTCCGTGCCTCGAGGTAAAACCTACTCAGACACCAAAATAAATAAACGAACGAAATTTTCTGCCCCAGTTTTCACTAGTAAAATTTCGTAGTTATTTATAACAAAAATCTATACTACGTCATTGTTAATGGCATATAAAGGTCGGGAATGGTGTACCTAGAGAAAACATGATTCTTTGGGAATGGTGTACCTTGATTGTCTAAATGATGCTTCAACTAAGGATTGGTGTACCTTATGTTGGGAAATATCAACTCGGGAGTGGAGACCCTATGTTGGAAAAGAAGACTGGGGAATGGAGACCTTATGTCTAGAATAAAATCAACTAGGGAGTAGAGACTCTATGTTGGAAAAAAGACTAGGGAATGGAGACCCTATGTCTAAAATAAATCAATTCGTGAGTGGAGACCCTATGTTGGAAAAGGAGACTAGAGAGTGGAGACCTTATGTCTAAAATAAAATCAACTAGGGAATGGAGACCCTATGTTGGAAAAGGAGACTAGGGAGTAGAGACCCTATGTCTAAAATAACATCAACTACAAAGTGAGACCCTATGTTGGAAAAGGAGACTAGGGAGTGGAGTCCCCATGTCTAAAATAACAT
Source organism: Nicotiana paniculata (assembly GCA_005239505.1). Lineage (NCBI taxonomy): Eukaryota > Viridiplantae > Streptophyta > Magnoliopsida > Solanales > Solanaceae > Nicotiana > Nicotiana paniculata. Next base: position 132,641 of record ML321696.1, on the reverse strand, counting down.
CAACTAGGGAGTGAAGACCCTATGTTGGAAAATGAAGACTAGGGAGTGGAAACCATATGTATAAAATAACATCAACTAGGGAGCGAAGACCATATGTTGGAAAATGAGACTAGGGAGTGAAGACCCTATGTCTAAACAAAAATCAATTAGGGAGTGGAGACCCTATGTTAAAAAAGGAGACTAGGGAATGGATACCCTATGTCTAAAATAACATCAACTAGGGAGTGGAGACGCTATGTTGGAAAAGGAAGACTAGGGAATGGAGACCCTATGTCTAAAATAAAATCAACTAGGGAGTAAAGACCCTATGTTGGAAAAGGAGAATAGGGAGTGGAGACCCTATGTCTAAAATAAAATCAAGTAGGGATTGGAGACCCTATGTTGGAAAAGAAGACCAGGGAGTGGAGAACCTATGTCTAAAGTAATATCAACTAGGGAATGAAGATCCTTTATTGGAAAAGAAGACTAGGGAGTGGAGACCCTATGTCTAAAATAACATCAACTAGGTAATGGAGAAATATATTGGAAAATCAGCTAGGGAGTGGAAACTCTATGTCTAAAATAAAATCAACTAGGGAGTGGAGACCTTATGTTGGAAAAGGAGACATGGGAGTGGAGACCCGATGTCTAAAATAACATCAACTAGGGAGTGAAGACCCTATGTTGGAAAAGTAACACTAGGGAGTGGAGACCCTATGTATAAAATAACATCAACTAGGGAGTGGAGACCCTATGTTAGAAAAGGAGACTACGGATTGGTGTACCCTATACTACCACAATTTTGAACTCTCTCTCTCTCTCTCTCTCTCTCTATATATATATATATATATATATATATATATATTTTTATAGGATGAGTAAAATACGGGAAAGAAATTGGAGAATATTTCCCTTTTGGAGTTGTTGTTGCTGTAGAGCTGTTTCTATCTCTCGCGCAGTTTCTTTTTTTTTTTTTTTGGTTGCACCTGCTTCCTGCCAGGTTTCTTTTGGATTGCACCTTTTTCCTGTTTTTTAAACAAAGAACAATTGTTAGTATGAAACGGTGGTTGGTTTTGTGGTCTTAAGTGTTTTAGTCGCTTGATCTTGGCCGACTTCTTTGATGATAATTTCACTTGCAATTGGTTGTTTCCAGAATATCAATTACACTTCTGGCCCGGAGAACCCTTGGTTTATCAAAACTTTTCCATGACGTTTGGTCGCGTGAGACTTAAACTTTTCAACTTTACTTGGCCTTTGTGGGCATTTGACTTCTTTCTTCCAATTTTAATTTCAGAGCACTGGGAAACCTTTGGCTTTTCTAACTTTGCAAGACGGCTAGTCGCGTAGGATCTAACCTTTTCAACTTCATTTTCACTTGTAAGAACTTCAATTTGATTTCTTTCTCTCTAGAGTTTTCAATCTTGAAACATCGGCCACCACGGCCAATTGGGGTCGACTTGATGCCCCTGCCGAGGCTGGGTGCCTCTTGAATATCAGCTTGAGGCAAATGAAGGTCCTGTAAATCAATCTTGCGGTCCCTTCTTTGCCTTAATTTTGGAATAGAGTTGGACCAAAAGGGATTCAAGTAAAAACAAATAATGGAATGGACAATGAATTTAGACAAGAGGTATCCCTTTCGAGGAAAGGAAAGAAGGACTTATCTGGAGTACTTGTGGACTTCAATGAACATGACATGCCTTTTGGGCTGGAGGCTTGATCTGTGTAAACTGTCCGACTCTCAGAAATTCATCATAACTTTTGACTAGAAACTGAGAAACCTTGCCTAGGACTGTCAATACCAATGGTTGTGAAGATCCTCTTTTCGATCAGTAGTGGTCTTTACGGGTTTTCACCAGCTGAAATCCCTCATTTCTCTTCTCACCATCGCTTTATAGTGCTTTTTGTGAGTTTTCACTAACAAGACTCTCTCATTTTTAATTTCTCTACTTACCATCGTCTTACCGTGACCGTAAGGGCTTTCACCAACAAAACTCTCTCATTTTATTTCTCTCATTTGGTTGTATCAAATCCAAGTGATTGTATCCTCCAATTCTTGAATATTCTCATTGATTGATCGGAAAGACTTGAAAAGGATTTGGGTAAAAAGGATTTGGATTACAACTTTGGAACTTTTCAGGCGAAACAATCGCCGAACCATTGTAACATCTGCCTCAGTTTCAACTTTTGGGGGAATGTGGGTTTTTGTTTTGGTGTGACTAAACCCCAAAGAGAGGCTGCCTACATGTCCTTTCGGAATCAAGTCAGACGTAATTCAATGAAATTTGTTTTTGATTTTCTTTTGTCTTTTTTTTTTTTTTTTTTTTTTTTTTTTTTTTTTTCATTTCATTTGTTCATTTTTTAATTTTTTTCAATAATAACTTTCGGGTTCCAATGAGGGTAATCAAAGAGAGGGGACCGGCTCAATGGGTTTGCAAAGGGTTGATAATGTTTGAATAGCGAGAAAGAAAGCCTTCGTCATCCCAATCGGAATATGTTAAAGCTGTGAAAAAGGGGTCAAACGTAATACCTTTTGACTGCATCTGCATTGACGGTTGTCTCGAGGTCATTTCCTTCGATGTCTCCCAAATACAATGCTCCCTTTGGTAACACTCTTCTTATAATGTACGGACCTTTTCAATTTGGAGCGAACTTTCCTTTGGCTTCTTCATGATTGTCACGACCCCAAATCCTAACAGGTCGTGATGGCGCCTATCGTGGAACTAGGCTATCCAACCATCATATAACTACACATTTGATCTATTATAATATTTTGAAAATCAATAATAATCAGAAAACAGAGTATAAAATAATTTCTTTAAGTCTTTACGCCGCAATAATAATCTAATAGTCTAAACAAATCCCCCAAGACTGGAGTCAACCGATCACGAGCATCTAAGAAATAAACTAACTCTACAAATGTCATAATAATTTATATGAATCAAATACTAAGTACAAAATGAAGAAGGGAAGTGGAGAAGCTGTGGACGCTGGACAACTACCTCGAAATCCCAAACGCTGATGGCAACGAGCTCGGACGACTACTGCTCCGAACCAGTACCTGGATCTGCACACAGGGGTGTAGGGAGTAATGATGAGTACGCCAACTTAGTATTAGTGAAAATAAATCACAGTCTGAAGTATATGAACACACATCACAAAAACACCAATCCACAAAAAAGTAAAACATCAAGTCTCAATACAGTATACATAAGTTCGAAAAGCAGTTTCCATAGAATCCTCTTGAAACAAGTATATTTTCAATATATCTCAGTAAAATTCTCAGTAATATCAGTTTGAAAAATGAAGTGAATCATAGTCAAAACTCAGTAAAATATCATCATAAATCTGCCCCTCGGGCCATAATCATCACTCGTAACAATTACCCTCAGCACCTCACCATCACTCAGTATCAGCCCCGCGGGAAACCTCACTGTCACTCATGCCTCCCGATCACTCATCACTCAACACTCGCACTTAGTAGGTACCTGCGCTCATTGGGGGGGTGTACAGACTCCGAAGGGGCTCCTACATCCCAAGTGCTATAAACAAGCCAAATCATGGCATCAATCACTATCAGGCACTCGGCCTTTCTCATATCATAACATCCTCACAATATTGGCCCTCGGCCTCACCCAGTCAGGCACTCTCAGCATGCCATTCGGGCCATAAATAAAATGGGGTTCTCGACCCAAAATAGTATCTCATTTCAAGAAATAGTAATATTATCAAATAAGAGTGTCAGCAATTTCACAAGAAAGACTGAGTGTAAAATCATAGTTTCAAAGTGAGGAATATCAGTAAAATATCCCTCAAGGGGTTAAAACAGATTGACACTAGGCCCCAAACATGGCTTACAACCCAAGTATAACAAAAAATAGTAATACTAATAACCATTTTCTTTAAAAGCGGCTTCGCAACTCAGTATTTGCCTAAAAAGATACACTTTCCAAATTTCCAATTCGTGCACGCCCCACACTCATCATCCAGTGTGTGCATCACTCTAAATCCGTGAAAGGATGTAAAGTCCAGGGTTTCATAACCTTAGGACAGGATTTAAAGACATTACTTACCTCAAACTAGCCCGAAAATCTACTCTGCAACCAGCTTGCCTCTCGCATCAACTTCCGAGTGTTCCAAATCTATAAAGATCAGATCCAAATATATTTTTGGATTTTGTGCTAAGATCTGATCCAAATCTGATCGTTTACGAAGCACTACCAAGTCCTATCCTACACGATCGCGTATCTACACCCGCGCTCGCACAGAATAATCAGTCAACCCCTCCCTATGCGCCAAGACCTTATGCGATCGCGCCCAGCCAAACGCGACCGCACTGGCTTCCTCACTCCTCTCTCTATGATCGTGACCTTGTACCTGTGGTCGCATAGAGTAATTTTCTGGGCCTCACCAACTAACCTGTACCATCACATACATCACCCCGCGATCGCATAGAAGATTTTCACACATGCAACACACCAGCAAAACAACTATTTTTCTAAGTCTAAAAGTGCCCGTTAACCCCCGAAATCAATCCCGAGACCCTCGGGACCCCAACCAAATTTACCAACATATCATAAATGATCATTAAAAATTAGTTTCACTCTCGGAACACCAAAAATAACATCAAAACACCAAAATCACATCGGATTCAAGCCTAAGAACTTTGAAATTTCTAAAATACACCAACGATGACGAAACTATCCAAAACACATCCGATTGACCTGAAATTTTGCAGACATATCCAAAATGATATTACGAATCTGTTCCAACTTCTGAAATTCCATTCCGACCTTGATAGACTATTTTCCACTACCGACCAGAAATCACCAAAAACTAACTTTCGCCAATTCAAGCCTAATTCTACACTAGACATCACAAAATTATTCCGAACACACTCCTAAGTCCCAAATCACCTAACAAAGCTATCCGAGCCATAAAATACGCATTCCAAGGTCGTTTACCAATAAGTCAACTCTCAGTTGACTTCTCCTACTTTAAGGCTATTCTTAAAGACTAAGTGACTAAATTCTCACTACAACCATTCCGATTCCGAGCCTACCAACACTAACACATCATAAATAGTATAAACAACCTATAAAAAGGCAATAACAGTAATCATAATGCAAGTTCTACGTAACGACCGACCGGGTCATTACATTGATGCGAGAGAATACGTCTTAGAACAAGTTGCCCCACTTCAATTTTTGGGCCGCACTTTCTTGTTGTAGGCACAAGAAATTCTTTGTTGGTACAACTACTTGTGGCAAACTGCAACTATCCACTTTTCATTAATCACAATTAATTGTTGCAACCGGGTTTTGATCCATTCATCATCCTCGATCTCGGCTTCAACAATGATACGAAGAGAGGGAATCTCAACTTCTATAGGTATTACGACTTCAGTGTCATAAACCAATAAGTAGGGGTGGCCCCAACTGATGTGTGCACGGTTGTGCGATATCCCAATAGTGCAAAGGGAAACTTTTTCTTGCCATTTTCTAGAACCCTGAACCATTTTCCTGAGGATCTTCTTGATGTTCTTGTTTGCCGCTTCAACAATTCCATTAACTTTGGGCCAATAAGGGGTAGACTTACGATGCGTAATTTTAAATTGTTCAATACCTCCCTCATCAAGTGGCTGTTCATATTTGCAGCATTGTCTTTAGTGATAGTTTTAGGAATGCCAAAACAACAAATAATGTTGGAATACACAAAGTCCACCACTACTTTCTTGGTTATGGCTTTGAAAGTGACAGCTTCGACCCACTTTGTGAAATAATCAATGGAAACCAAGATGAATCTATGCTCAATTGAAGCTTTCAGCTCAATTGACCCAATAACATCCATTCCCCAAGGAACGAACAACCAAGGCGCTGATATAGGATGTGTATCTAAAGGCGGGGCATGTATCAGGTCACCGATTATCTGACACTGATGGCATTTCCAGACGAAACTGAAACAATCTTTTTCCATATTCATCCAATAATAACTTGCCCGGATGATTTTCTTTGCCACGTCATACCCGTTCATGTGAGGCCTACACACTCCCAAATGCACTTCGCTCATAATATTTTCAGCTTCTAGGGAATCTACGCACCTCAAAAGATTCAGATCTGAATTTTTTTTTGTATAAGACCTCTCCACTCAAAAAGAAACTACTTGCAAGCCTTTTGATAGTTCTCTTTTGATCCCCGCTGGCTTGCTCTGGATATTCTTTTGTTTTCAAAAATCTTTTGATATCATGATACCATGGCTAAATATCTGGCTTTATTTCGATTGCGTTAAAATAACCATGCCTTTCTCGAATCTGGATTTCTGGCGGGTCAATATAAACATTACCCGAGTACGGCAACATTGAGGTCAAAGTAGCTAGTGCATCAGCTAACTCATTGTGGAATCGAGGGATATACTTGAACTCGACGGAATTGAACCATTTGCTGAGATCTTCCACATGTTTCCTATATGGTATGAGTTTGATGTCTCGAGTTTCCTACTCACCTTGGGCTTGTCGAATAATTAAATCAAAATCCCCCATGATTAATAACTCCTCTACATCTAAATCAACTGCCATGTTCATGCCCATGATGCAGGCTTTATACTTGGCGGTGTTGTTTGTAAAGAAGAAACAAAGTCGGGCTGTGGCTGGATAGTGCTGACCTGTGGGAGAAATAAGAATTGCTCCGATCCCGACGCTATTTGCGTTAACAACCCCATCAAAGAACATTTTTCAGGCATTGGTGTTCTCCGGAACTAATTCAACCGAGTTTACTTCCTCGTCTGAAAAGTAAGTGGTTAGGGGTTGGTATTCATCATCGACCGAGTTCTCAGCTAGATGATATGCCAAGGCTTGGGCTTTCATCGCCGTGCGAGTGACATAGATAATGTCAAACTCAGTGAGTAGGATCTGCCATTTTTCTAACCTTCCTGTGGGCATCGGCTTCTGGAATATATACTTCAGAGGATCCATTCTGGTTATGAGATACAATTTGTAGGCCATCAAGTAATGTCTGAGCTTTTGGGTGACCCAAGTTAGGGCATAACAAATTCTTTCCAACAAAGTGTACTTGGCTTCATAACTGGTGAACTTCTTGCTCAGATAATATATGACTTGATCTGTCTTTCCAAAGAATTTCCCAAGACTGTCAAATACAAGAACAAAGGTCTTCTCGGCTCGGGCGAAACCAATACTAGCGGATTTGATAGATTTTCTTTGATTTTATCAAATGCTTCTTGGCACTCTTTTGTCCATTTGATCGCCATCTCTTTCTTCAAAAACTTGAATATGGACTCACAAGTGGTAGTAAGCTGAGCGATGAACCCGCTGATGTAATTCAGCCTCCCTAGCAGACTCATGACCTCTTTCTTGCTCTTCGGAGGTGGAAAATACCGAATAGACTTTATCTTTGCTGGATCTAATTCAATACCCCTCCGACTGATTATAAACTTCAGAAGTTTCCCAGACGAAACTCTGAATACACATTTAGCTGGGTTAAATTTCAAGTCATACCAGCGTAGACGCTCAAAGAATTTTCTTGGATCTTGCACAAGGCCTTGGGGATTACCTTGTTCAAATCCCAGTAGCCATCTTTCTTTGGCACTGGAACCACATTAGCCAACCACGTGGTGTGTCGGACCACTCGGATCACACCAGCTTTCAGTTGTTTGGTGATTTCTTCCTTGATCTTATCACTAATGTTGATTTTACACTTTCTTTGCTTATATTGGACGGGTGGATAACCGGGATAGGTAGGCAATTTATGTACCACCAAATCAACACTCAGCCCTGGCATATCATCATTAGACCATGCAAAGACATCTTTGAATTAAAACAAAAGTTGGATCAAGGCATCTCTAGTTCTTTCATCAGCATGGATGCTTATCATGGTTTCTTGGATCTCTTCTGAACTGCCCAAATTAACTGGCTTGGTTTCATTTAAGTTTGGCTTAGGCTTATTCTCAAATTTCTCTAATTCTCAATTTATTTCCCTAAAAGCCTCATCTTCATAATATTCCGGCTCTTGATTCATTATTTCAAAGTTAGACAGCATTTGAGGATCTGGGCATGAAGTCCGCAAGCATGTCATGTTATTTAAGTCTGCGTTATTAGAACCGAGAAAAAGATAAGAAAATTAGCAAAATCAGAACTAAAGAAAATAGACATGTATGGACGATGAAATATTGATTCCATTTCATAGAATTGAAAGATATGGGGGTTTACATCAGAATTAAAAGACAATAACCCTGAAATAACTCGTAATGCAAAAGAGATGGCAAGACTAAACTACCGGGACTCCTACCTGACAGGGAATGGGGTTGCCTCCCAATTTTGGAGCTTGAAATCCGATCCCATATACTGCACCCCGGCACGGCTCGTGCCTTCCCCTGACCGGACCATGTGGGACTCATATAACATTTGTTTCAAAGCTCCGCAGATATCATCAATTTCTTTAGCCGTAATGCATCTTCTTCTTCCTCCACATACTTTGGTTTGACAAATTATTGGGTGAGACATAGAATGGGATGGGATATGACCCACCCATTTTCTTTGCACTTGTTAGTACACGTTCCGTCGACCTCTATAGCTCGAAATCCCAAAAAACACTTCTCACTGATGATCAGGAAAATAGGCTCAGTAATGCCCTGCAAAGATATCCATTTTAAATCATTTGGGTGGTGACCATGACCAAAACATTAGACAAGAAAGGTTGAGGTAAGCCCCTTCTTCAAATTGGTCGGCGACAACAATTTTGAAAGCTTGGTACACAATATTCTCACTGCCTTACCTAGCTTCAAGACAGGGGACTAAAGGGTCCCAGTAGATAGATTGCTCATCTTCTCCATGGATAACAATCTCTTGATTATCATATTCAAACTAATCATTTGGTGAAGAGTAGAGGGAGCAGCTCCGACAACATGAATTCATGGTCTACCCAGGAGGAAATTGTATGAGGTTTCCATGTCCAAAACTTGAAAGGTTACCTCAAAGTCTACAGGGCCAATAGTCAGAATCAACTCAATTTCTTCTATTGTGTCTCTATTGACCTCATATTCAATATGATTCCACAAGATCTAGTTTCGTTCAAGCGACCCCCTTTCCTTAGCGGTTCCAAATTCCTTATCTTTCTCATTCACTCTATTCTTTTAGAAATGGATATGAAAACCCTCTTTAAAGCCTATATCGCGTCGTTTAAGGCACAATAACAGCAGGTATGAAGTGAGTTCCATACCATGAAAAAGATTTCAATGGGACCAGGAAGACAACCCACCACTGGAACTTGCTTTGCTCTCGCTCATTGATAGAGACTCACCCCAGTTTATACATTTTTTAGATAAGACTACAGAATGTTCTTGTAAATTATGGCCAATACCGGGTATATAAGCAGTGATTTCCAATCCAGAGGTAAATCGTACTCTGGCAACTTTACGTAAGGCAGAGTTTGGTTTTTTTGGGGTGATAGTGGAAAAGTTGACAGATAAGTCACCCTTACTTGCCTCTACTCTACTAGTCCTAGTACTAGATACTAGATAGACAGGCCGATCCCTTTCTTTTTTTTTATGTTTTTCAATCGCCTTTGTTTATTGTGAATCTGTTCGATATATCAAAATCTCGTACACAAACGTTGTTAGCCCGAGTTCTTTCTGTTCCAATTTCCATTTTCTGGAGTGTTGAGAGAGGGAAAATATCTACCCTGAACCCACCATCTAACTTCACTTATTTCACATAATAACCCTCACATTTGATAGTCAGGTGGAGGGCTTTGTTGTGGGAAGCTCTCTCTGGGGGCAAATCATCACGGTTGAAGGATATTATTGACCTCAAAAAATCTTTCGGCCATTCTTTCCAATTGTTCGACAGAAGCATCAACTGGGACATATGCCTCATTAAAGTTGTTGAGGAGCACTTTTTGGTGTTCATCCGAACTCAACAACAAAGATAAGAGTGAGACTTGGGAATGAGTCTTCCAGAGTTAGAAGTTTTCATCTTTGTAAAGGACTTTTCTACCTCATTATTGCTTACAGGTTTTGGGCAACATCTGTTTATCCTTATTCTGTTTTTACTTCTTTAGCTCTTCTGGGGTATGGTACCTCCCATTCACGTCTTCCATAATTTCTTTCCCTTTGTATGTAACCACAGTTTTGTTGTAGTTCCAGGGGACTGCGGTAGGATCTTTTGTAGGACTCTGTGGTACGGGGCTGATAACCACGGGCTCAGTCAACCTCGGTGAGATTATCGGCTCCCGCGCCACATACGTCCCCTTTGGTATATATAATCTTGGCACATTCAACATAGATTTCCTTTCATAGAATTTCTTGGGAATGTTGAGGATAAGTTGTTCTTTTCTGGGGGCCTTAGGAACATAGAGAACCACGTCCTAGGCCGGTGTTGGCCCAAATTTTGTTTTAACAGCTTGAAGAACCAAAGCTTCTTTTTGGTTTTGCCCGGTTTCACCGACGCTTAAGGTATCGCCTCTGAATTCGCTATGGAAACAATGGCCTTCAATGCCACGTCAAACTCTTTGTCATCATAAATCATACCAATCATATCCTCGTCCCTGAGCACAATTCTTTTTTCTTTAATCAGGATTTTGACCGTCTTCTAGAGTGTCCAACAGTCTTCTGTATCACGACATTCTACTTCTGAATGGTAAGCACATCTGGTACCAGGCCTGTATGATGAGGATTCAGGATTTTGACGATTGGGAGGTACAGGTTGCAATAGGCCCAGTTGGATTAACTTATGAAGCAGATTGGAGTAAGATTTACCAATAAGGGTGAAATTGTTTCTCATGGGAGGCTCATGAGGGCGTGGATTATGTTGGCGTGTATTTTGTGGTGGGCGAGGGTTATATGGATCTTGGTAGGGATGGTTATTTTTGGCAGGTGGAGCTCGGGTTTGGTTGTAATGCTGTTGTGGCCGTGTGTAAGGTTGGGCATTCATCACCGCATATTGAGGCGGTGCCACGACATAAGTTGCATCTTGATATGGGTAATAGTGTCGTAGGGTTCTTGGTGGCATACAAGAATGGTCAAGTGATCGGCGAGACCCCCTTGAAGCCATCATGGCTCTCTCCTCTCTCTTTTTGCGATTAGCCAAACCCCCTAAGACATTTTGGATGGCTTGTGATGTAGCTTTCAAGGCGGCTTGACTCAAAATCCATCTCATTTTCAGACTGTTCTCTACTATCTCCCCAATCTTGATAGCCTCAGCAAATGGATTGCCCACTACGGACATCATATTCTAGAAGTAATAAGCCTCTTAGGCCTGTAAGAAGACTGTAACCATTTCTGCTTCATCAATCAGAGGTTTTACTCTGGCGGCTTGTTCACGCCATTTGACAGCATACCCGCGGAAGCTTTCCGCAATTTTCTTCTTCAAATTGAACAATAAGTTCCTGTCGGGATCGATGTCCACGTTATACTGGAATTGTCTGAAAAAATCTCGGGCCAAATCATCCCATATGTTCCAATGGGTGATTTATTGATCCATGTACCACTTGGAGGCGATTCCAGTTAAGCTTCTCCAAAGAAGGCCATTAGCAGCTCTTCCTTTTCACCAGCCCCTCTCAACTGATTGCAGTACCTCTTTAAATGTGTGATCGGGTCTCCGTGCCCATCATACTTTCCAAACATCGGCATTTTGAAACCATCAGGTAAATGAACATTGGGAAATATGCACAAATCTAAATAAGGAACACTTTCTTGGTCTCTCAAGCCTTGTATGTTTTTCAAGCTATGTTCCAAGTTTTTCATATTCCGAGCCATTTCTTCCTGCTCGGGATTTTTAATTGTTCTTTCTTGCTCAATCAGAGACTCATATTGTGGGTGTTGAGCATACGAATATGGAGTGACATGAGTCATATCAGGTTGAAATTGCGGACCTTGTAAGGTGAATGCTGGGGGTTCAAAGCATGGCCTAGGCATAGTTGGCGGTGCCATGGTGAAAACTGGTGGTGCGGAGAACAATTTTGAAGGTGACCCCGAAAATGGTGCCTAGGGGCAAACCACATAAGGCATACCGATAAATTTAAATAAATTGTAGGGTATTCACACAGGATAAATGGGTTAGTTATAGGGATATTGGTGGTTCCACTCGTCCTTGGGATTAGCTCGGGGAATACATGGATTGTACTTGGCGGTTCCCTACCATTTGACCAAGCGTCCCACATCTCCAGCTTGTGGAGACGCAACATCTTATTTTCTTCGACGATTGCCAATTCGGGTTGTAAAATGGCCAATTCAGGGCTATCCTCATGATTAATGATGCGAAGATTGTTTCTGAGGCCATTGGAACCCTTCCTTTGGATCTTGTAAAATAGGGGTGAGAATCCAGATTACCGACAAAACCAACTACCTGAACAGAACCTGGCTTATTTTCACACACAACAACCTTATCATTTTTGAGACATTTAAAAGATAGGAAATCACACATTGGGGATGCAATGCACCTGAACATTTAAACGCTTCTAAAATGTTTTTTTTGCAACGATTGCGTGTTTCATCCCGGCTTTCACTTTCTCTTTTTCACTATGGAATTCTTTTCTTTCACTTCCACTCTTTCTTTCTCTTTTGTTTTGTCATTCATAGTTTTCTCTTTTGTTTTTATCACACTTTTCTTCCTTTCCTTTTACTTATTGTCTCTCAATTTTCTCTCTTTTTGGTTGATTTTCACTCAGATTAGTTATGGCTATGATTGCATCCGATGGGGATTTCCTACTTATCATGATGCTGCATGAATCAGACCTTTACGTAGTTTAGGGGAATAAATGCAAAAAAATGAAAGCAAAGACAATTTTTGTGTTTTTCAATATTTAATTTATAAAAATCTTTTTTTTGTTTTATATTTCTATTATAAAGACTCGAAGACATTGATAACTGACTCACGGGTCAGACTTTTCTTTTTACCTTCGACCTCTTGCACCTGTAAGTCATTCTCAAATTTGAGGTTTCTCAGCTTTTCTTCTAAGGTGTGAATGGTTTCTAGGTATCCCTTTTCCTTTTCTCCATAGGCCAACTGTTCTCAGATTTTATCATCAAAAGCCTGAACATGAGGCCTTTTGGCGGGCCTTTCGGGCTTGGGTTCTGGCTCATCATCAACGCGAGGCCTTTTCTCGAACCACATAGCATAACCTGGGTCTACCTCACCTCTCGCAGGATTTGCCACTTGGGTATCATCTTTCAAGTACCGACAACCATTCCAAAATTGTTGGATTAAAGTCTTAGGGAGTGAAGCTCCTGGGTGTATCTCAATGACTTGGACACTCAAATCTTCATCCTCGGGCACCACTTGGTACCTTCCCAAATGTCTTAGAACTCTTTATGGTGCATACGGTTGGACACTTCTTAAACCCATCATCAACAAATAGCTTTTCAAAGGCGACATGAGTATTACTTCCCTTACCGGGACCCATCCCAAGGTCCACTCAGTTTGACTTGCGTTTAAAGATCTTAAGTGGGATATCCATACTTCCACCCCTTCTGAAGAATTGTAATCTTTTACTCTTTCCTCGTAGCTCTCTATGAAGTTATTCTTGCTCGACCATAACTCAGGAATTTGGGGTGATGATGGAGATGCTCAATCAACAACATCTGCAACAAAAATATAGCATCTTTCGAAGAACTTTGCCCCGGATTTACACAATGTTAATGCCCGATAAATGTCTGATAGTATAATCAGAAAGCGTGCGATTCTCTTTGGTAGTGAGGACCTGCACAATTATGACAATGCGGATATCAATTGTATGCTCTTCATTTGGGAAGACCATAATTCCCAGAAACGCCACTATGAAAGCAAAGCCACGATGAATTTGCCATGTGTCCTTGTTCTACTTGTTCTTTAGGCCTTTCTCATGCACTTCAAAACCATTTGAGTGCCCAAACCTGGAGTACAGGAAGTAAAAGGAACAAAATCCTCTGTCTACATTATTTTTTTTTTATTTTCTTACTGATATTTAGAAGATCAAAGAATCGATGCACAGAGGGAGTCCTTGGGAATATGAGTTGCTGGTTTCTCAAATCCCAGTCGAAACTTGAATTTTCAACTATTTCTTCTAAAGTGGGAGTAAGCTCAAAATCCGAGAAGCGGAAGGCGTTGTGAACGGGATCCCAGAAGGTCATTAGGGCCTCAATAAAATCATCCCACGGTTTAACTTTCATAATATTTGTAAGGGCGCCCAAATGCTTCGTTACCTAATCCTGACCATCTTTATCTAAGTCATACCACTACATCTGAAGCTGTGATGGAGCCTGCTCTACAACCGTTAATGGCAGGTTCTGGACAGTGCTCATTTTGTACTTGTGAAAGGTTATGTTTAGGGTTAACACTAGACCTAAATGACAAACCAAATGGTCTCCTTTTGCAAATCAACCTTTCAGTTTTGTAAGGAAAAACCAAAGGGAATGTGGCTATTTATGCAATATTAGACCTAAAGAAAGGATTATTAAGTTTTCAACAATGGCCCCTTCACACTTTCTGGGAAAGTTTTGAGGCTGGGGAAAAGCACTTATGGGACAAAGTGATACCCAATCGACAGACATGTCCGTTCTTACAAGAATAACCCTTCGACAATTTTAGAGATGTTCTCATGCTATTCCGACAGAAATGGCTCGGAAAGCAGCTGAAGTTGGGTCAACTTACTCATTTGACCAAAACACTAGACACAATTATTATTTTCGGTTACTTTTACAAAAATGAGGCAGAACCCTATGGAGGTTGCCTACATATCTCACATCCGGTGAGAATCAGACCTGCGTAGTTCGGTCAGTTTTGACATAACAGGGAAAACATGATTTTTGAAGATATTGACTAGTATTGAAATGACTTTTCTTTCCAAAATTTCGGCAGAGTTTCAGGATTTTTCAAATAGTTGGGTTTTTCAGCACCGGGTGAATCTTCTATTTCCTACATCATTCTTATTTATTTTTTCTTTTTTTTTTGATTTTCTTTCCCTATTATAGAAGGCGATCAACATGCAAGCCGAAACAAATAAATGCAAAAATAGCACGTAGGATGCGTTAGTATGGTTTTTATTTTATTTTGGGTACACCTATTTTAGATGGACCCAACCCCTGTGTTGAGTCCCCAAAATCAAATGTACTTGATGCCAACAAATATTCCTACTAGGGATCCGGGACAAGGTTATGGTATTCTAGGTTTAAAATCTTGGGGGGGGGGGAGTGTTTTAGACCTGGCTTACCCAAGCGAACAACTCGAGCCGAGGTGGGGGAAACCTACCGAGAACACGAAAGTCTATCCAGCCTAGTTACTGACCCAACCTCGTTCTATTTGGTATGACCTATATTAGAAAAGTGGCCCACGCGCACATGTGCACCATAAATTCATAAGACTCAGATAGGAGGCGTAAGTAGATAGTTTATACAATTCAGATAATATCAAAGTAGTATTGAGCGGAAATTAGCACATTAGACCCACAAATACAATAATATCAACAATCAAGAATTCCAAGTATATATTACATTACAAGCTCGAATTTTGAACCCTGAACCAAAGATTCTGGGTTCGATCCCCAGAAAGTCGCCAGAGCTGTCACTCCTCTTTTTTTTGAGGAACAGAGAGCTTTTCCAATTAAAATGACATTATTCGAAATGAGATTATTTATTTAATTTAGAGTCGCCACTTGGGATAATTATTATGGTGTCCAAGTCATCGATTTATTTTAAATACCTAATCGAGGAAATTGACTATCTTTATGGTCCACCAACATAGAAGATCGAGTAAGAAAATCTATTAACCCGGAGAAGGTGCGAGGTACTCCCTAGTTCTGTAGTTTTAGCAGGGTCGCTCTTAATCATACCTTGCTTAATTAATTGAATTATTACATATTTTTAGAACCTATGAGCCTTTTACCTTTTTTAATTACGGAATTATGGGTTTATCTTTGAAACGAATCACATGTGCATGTAACGTTTTATTTAGGGAGCTAAAATCATGTCACGCGCACGTGTACACAATTAAGCATGCTTTATTTATTATTAAAATTATTTTAGCCAAAGTCGCGCGAATACGTATATTGATTTATTTTGGGAATCATGATTATGTCACGTGAACGTGTACACAATCACGATAATAAATTACGTGCGCGACTAAAGCATTTCTATGAATATTCAAAGATTAATTGTTCTTGGTAAATTCGAAGTGATTTGTAAAACAAAAACATGGATTGTGGCTAAAAATAATAGCCACGAGTTTGGAGTTTAAATTACTAAGGCTAGTATAATTGCTCATTCTGGAAAGAACGTGTTTATTCAAGTGCTGGAGATTACTTCCGATTTGTAAAGGGGCTTAACGCATCCCAACCTCTTCCGGGCTCTCCCTGGTGGAGCCCAACACTCCCAGCCAATGACTTAAACCACGAACTGGGCCAACCTTAAAATCAGGCCTTACAAATATCAAACAACCAATTTACAATACATGTCTATTTCATACATTCATGGGAATAAAGAAATTAATTATAATCCAATTTAGTCACTAACAATGATCATGTCAGATTACATCAACACAAAAATCACAATCCAAGTTTTATTTGTATTGTGAACTATTTCGATGCGCTGAAACTCAATTTTTGAAATTAAAACGTGCAACATCACTTAAGAACTAAAAAATCAACTCATGACTCCTCATGCTTTTGATTTCAACTTGAATTCCATACTTAAACTCCATCCTTATAGGTTAAAGGTGTCAGCAGTAAACATGATTTATTCCTCATCCTCATGAACTCACGAACTGTAATAACCAACCAGTATCATGGAATGTTTAAACAGGAGAATATTTCAATTATTAACCTATTAATGAATACAAATCACTAATAGTAACAACTAATTAATTAACAAATAATCTCAGCTTCAAATATTCAGCTAAAAAAATAGAAATCAAACACTGATGAAGAATAACGTAATAAGATCAAGTGAATCAATGCATGGAACACATAGAATCAAGTATGGTTATGAAATCAGACATTCAGTTCAATCATTTCTATATTCAAAGGGAAGTTACAACTGGAATTTCGACATACCTAGCAGCAAATGGAAACAGACTTCAAAAGGGCCAAATAAAGGCTAGAACCTTAGGGATGAAGCTCAGCACAACAGATCCAACAAAATCAACAACAACAACCACAAATTTGAGCTTCTAGAGCTTGTAAAAATCCAGGAAGAAGAGAAATTGAGTTTTGAAATTAGTTGTCTCCACATCTTTGAAAATTCCAGGTTTTCTTTCCGTTTTTAGCTTTTTATAGATCTGAGTTTTGTATTTCAGTTACTACTAAGGTGTTTTTGGTATGTGAGTGAGACTAGAGTATACTGAGATTAGAGGAGTGTGAATTTTTTTTCTGTTTTTTAATATGAGTGTATGAGGAAAGCTATACTTCTGTGAGTGAAACCGTGTCCTCCCCCCCCCCCCCCCCCCTCCTTTTTTTTAAAGAGAGTCAGTGTCTTCATTTAAAAAAAAAAATCAGGGAATAATCAGCCAAAGGTGTCGGCTAAAAAATAGGGAATAAACATCTTTTAAAACCGAATTGGACAGTTGTCCATTCAGATATGCCTCCTAATTTTCTCCACCTCCTTTTACTTCTGAAATTAATCCTTTTCAACCCAAATTTGACCTAATTTCTTTGGTCTTATTTCATTTTAATTCATTTCATCATCTTCTAGCACCTTCTCATTAGCTGAACAGAAAGATTCCATAATTTCTTATTTCCTTTAACCCCTTAGACTTCTGTTAATTTCATTTCTATGCCCCTATTATTCTTTTTTTATTTTAAAAAAACTCCTTCCTTCTTTTCCTTTTAAATTCTAAGCAAAAACCCCAAGAAACACATATACTTACCACGAAAAAAATTTCAAAATTAAACCTGTAACTTAAGCTTAAACAACGATAAGCCATTAAACGAAATCAAAGATTCTTAAAGACTAAGGTATATTGACTCAACACTCGATCGCACTAATAATCAATTAACTTATCAAACGAAAAATGAACAGAAGAAATAAATTAAAGCAGAACCTAAAAAAAAAGATGGTCTAAAAATGAAAACTTAACCTAATGTGCAATTGAACAGAAGAAAACACAATTAGAAGGTACCTGCTTTGAAGAAATTCGAATCGAACAGAGGGGGTCGATTTCTGGGTGATCAGTGGTGTTTTGACCTAGCTCCGATGATCATGCACTAAATTAAAATTAGCATCAGCCGATTTCTCTTATAAAAATAATTGACTGATGTCGATTTCATAATCAAAAGACCAAGAAAATCTCAGAAAAGGACGACTAGGATTTAAATGATTTCCATATCTGAAAATCGATGGATTTGGTTAAGATTTTGGAAAAATTGATGATATATTGTGAATGGAGGTGAGATGAGGAGTGTAAGGTGAAAATTTGGGGTTGTTCGAAGTGGTGCCGCCGGAGAATATTTTGGGTATGGGAGGCGGCTAGGGTTGAGAGGGAAAGAGATGGGGAATTTTGGAGTGGTCTCTAGGATTTGGAAAGGGATTTTAGACAGTTATAGGAGAAGGGGAGGTTAGTTCTGAAACGTAGGATCAACAATCATGAACGACTGAGATTGGTTAGGCCTGTAACGACGTTGTTTGGTCTTGGGGTGGGACTAGACCGGTCTTAAGGGAGGATGGACTTCGGGCAGATTTTTGACGGGTTTGTCTTTAGGGGACTGAGCCAATTAAATTGTTGGCCCAATTAACAAATGAGGGCATCCAGCCTTGTACCCTTTGTCCTCTCCTTTATTAAATTGTAAAATTATCACCTAATTAAACACTAATTGAAGCATTTTTTGAAAAAATTACCTAGTTAAAAATCAAACTACTTCTGATTAATTAAAATTGAACTATGTAATTATCCATATGCAAAAAGAACTAAACTAAAAATGCTCTTCTTCCTCAAAATGCTCTCAACGCACGTTAGTTATACGTACGCCGGTAGTGTATCCATGGCAAACGGAATAGGCAGGGGAAGGGGTCTCCCACGTAAAAATCCATTGACTACTCTGGGAAACTTAATGTCTATAGGAAATCAGCCATTGATGGAGAAAGTAGCTCCAGTAGCTACGCCACCAGCTTCGTCTCAGAGTACAGATCCAGCTGAAGGAGGTGTTGCATGCGACATTGGTTCCACTTCGAGCCATCCTAACATTTCTAAGAAGCTAGATCTAGCATCACTAGTATCAATTGGGTCCATATCAGCTACTACGACAGTTCCAGCCAATGGAACAATAAACATGCATAAACAAGCTCAGATTCAAGTAAGCCCAACGGAGAAACAGTTCGAAACAGAGGTGGTAAGAGAAAAGGTAGAAGAACCCAAAGCTTCATGGGCAAACTTATTTCAGAAGAATAGATTTGCTAAAAATGATATGTCACTGTCACGACCCAATTCCAGAGTCGTGATGGCGCCTATCGTGGAACCAGGTAAACCACCCATTTTATCTAAGCTAAATGCAATCACTAATAAAATATCCTTCTTAACAAGTCTGTGGTTAATAATAATAATAAATCAAAATTTGAAAACAATTTTATGAAAATCAAAACCCAAATCCTACAAACCCCGAATCCAGTTTCACACAGTCATGAGCTGCTAGTACTTAATAGAACCAAAAAGAAATGACCAACATAGTCTAAAAATAAATACGACGGTACAAAAGGAAGAGAAGACGAAATCACGGTCGCCAGCTGCTACCTCGTCAACTCTGATGAAACTGCTGCTATTCACTGACCAGAGCTGAATCCCGTTGTACCTGGATCTGCACACAAGGTGCAGGGGGTAACGTGAGTACACCAACTCAGTAGTAACGAAACCAAACTACGGGCTGAGAGGTAGTGACAGACTACACCTCCGATAATTCGAACAACAGTATATAACTTGGACATGAACTTAATATATCAGAAAATAAACAAGATCCATCAATTTGTGTCTGTAGCCCTGCATACTAGCATGAATTCATATAGAATCAAGAATGATGTGTACTCAGCAATCAAACTCTCATAAGGTGGTCCACTCAGTACTAGACTACGGCCTTCCGGCCCAGGGAAATTCCATCCCGGATATTACATAAACACAAGTGACACAGTCACCTAGTACTGAGGAAAAAAGCCGATCCAGCCCCCACGAAGAAGATCCATCTCCGGAACATAAGCCCCACAGAGAAGGTCCATCTCCGGAACATAATACTCGGACAAGATCCATGTCCAGGGAAGATCCATCCCTCAATATTTGAGCGCTCACTAGGGGTGTAAAGACTCCGGAGGGGCTCCTATCAGCCCAAGCGCTATATCAAGACTACGAAGGCATGATTCCAGGGTCCCTGCAGTGTGTAGGCCGACCTCATAAGTGTCTTAAAACCAGGCTTCAAGCCTCACTCAGTCAGTACCTTCCAGTCTCACTCACAATGCTCTAACATATGAAAATCAGCCCAAACCAATGATAATATAGAATAAACTAGAAACTTACGATACTGAGGCATGAAACATATACTATAACAGGACTGAGTACATTAAAACAATAATCATAAATAGATACAACAATAATCGACTGTTCCGGTCTGAACATACCGGCGTGAAGCCTTAACAGTTATACTTAATTCTATTGCGTTCAAGGTAAATGCCACCTTCACAGTAAAAATATCAACCTGAGGAAACCATTAAACAGTGCTATGGGATGAGCCAGGCTACAAATATCCGGTGTACACCTGCATGCCCGTCACTTGGCAAGTGCGTCACCTTAATTAACATCAAATATCAAATAGTTTGGGGCTTCGAACCCTCAATTCCAAGTTTGGAAGCTTTACTTACCTCAAAACTGGCTAATATACTACTCCGCAGTGCCCTTGCCTCTAAATTCGGCCTATGAGTGCTCAAAATCTACCAATTTCAGATTTTTATCATCAAATTATGCTTAAGGAATGAATTCCAATTTAAAAGTACAAAATTTAGCTCAAAACCCGAAATTAGTCAACACCCGACCACCGGGCCCGCATATCGAAATTCGATAAATTTTATACCAAAATATTCTTCATCATATCACGAGTCTGTACGTATCAAGAACGCTAAAATCGGAGTTCGTTTGACCCCTCAAATCGACCCCTAAAAGTATCAAAATCTCAATCCCTAACCCCACCTTTTTCCTAATGATTTTCATAATTAAACACTGATATAAGGTCTCCAATCACATATAATTGAGTTATTAAGTCCAAAAACCTTACCTCAATGATGAACCAGTGTTTCCCTCTTCAAAATCCTTCAAAAACCTCGGAACCCGTACAACAATGGTGAAATGAGGTTTAACAATCGCAAAGGCAGGTTTTTATACTTTCTGAACAGTGGTTCCGCACCTGCGGCCACTTAAGCGCACCTGTGGACCCGCACTTGCGGTCCCAGGTCCGCACCTGCGACCCCTTCTCCGCACATGCGACTTTGCAGGTGCGATCCTCCTCCCTCACCTGCGATCCTCTATTGATCCTCCCAAATTCCGCATCTGCGGAGCTTTGCTCGCTCCTGCAGGCCCGCACATGTGGTCACACTTTCGCAGGTGCGGTCACACCAGCACCAACAACTTAAGCTGCATTTTACCAACTCTAAAACTTCTGTTAATCACCCGAAATCAATCCCGAGCCCCTCGTGACCCCAACTAACTATACCAACATATCATATATGATCATTCAAACTTAGTTGCACTCCCGAAACACTAAAAATAACATCAAAACACCAAAATCACATCAAATTCAAGCCTAAGAACTTTGAAATGTCTAAAATCCTCCAACGATGCCGAAACTATCCAAAACAACTCTGATTGACCTGAAATTTTGCAGACATATCCAAAATGACATTACGAACCTGTTCCAACTGTCGAAACTTCATTCCGACCCAGATAGCTATTTTCCACTGCCAACCGGAAATTTCCAAAAACTAACTTTCGTCAATTCAAGCCTAATTCTACACCGGACATCACAAAAATATTCCGAACACACTCCTAAGTCTCAAATCACCTAACGAAGCTATCCGAGACATAGAACCCGCATTCCGAGGTCATTTTCCAATAAGTCAACTCTCAGTTGCCTTTTCCCATTATAAGGCTATCTTTAAAGGCTACATGATTGAACTCTCACTACAACCCTTATATTTCAAGCCTATCAACTCTAACACATCAATAACAGAATAACCAACCTATGACAAGTCAATAACAACAATTATAATGCAGGTTCTACGTAATGACGGACCGGGTCGTTACATTCTCCCCCTCTTAAACCAACATTCGTCCTCGAACGGGTCTAGAAACATACCTGGAGTCTCAAACAAGTGAGGATTTCTGCTTCGCATCTCCCGCTCGGTCTCCCAAGTAGCCTCCTCCACTGGCTGACCTTTCCACTGCACCTTCACTGAATCTATCTCCTTTGACTTCAACTTTATGACCTCGCGAGCCAAAATAGCCACTGGCTCCACCTCACAAGTCATATCATCCTCGAGCCGAACTGTGCTGATGTCTAACACATGAGACGGGTCACCAACATATTTTCTGAGCATTGACACATGAAATACTGGATGAACACTCGATAGACTGGGTGGCAAGGCAAGTTTATAAGCCACCTCTCCAACCTTCTGAAGCAGCTCGAAAGGACTAATAAACCGCGGACTTAGCTTTCCTCTCTTTCCGAATCTCATAACACCTTTCATGGGTGATACCTTCAGCAGTACCTTATCCCCTTCCATAAAAGACACATCCCGAACCTTCCGATCCGCATAACTCTTCTGTCTAGACTGCGCCGTGCAAAGTTGCTCCTGAATCAACTTCACCTTCTCCAACGCATCCTGAATAAAATCTGTGCCCAATAACTTAGCCTCACCAGGCTCGAACAAACCAACCAGAGATCTACACCTCCTACCATATAAAGCCTCATACGGGGCCATCTGAATATTGGACTGGTGGCTATTATTATATGCAAACTCCGCTAGTGGCAGGAACTGATCCCATGAACCACCAAAATCAATCACACAAGCCCGTAACATGTCCTCCAAAATCTGAATAGTCCTTTGCGACTGCACGTCAGTCTGAGGATGAAATGCAGTGCTCAACTCTACCTCAGTACCCATACCTCTCTGTACGGCCCTCCAAAATTGAGATGTGAACCGAGTACCTCTGTCAGAAATAATAGAAACCGGAACTCCATGCAATCAGAACAATCTCCTTATTGTAAATACCAGCTAACCTCTCTAAAGTATAAGAAGTGCTGACAGGAATGAAGTGCGTGGACTTGGTCAATCTATCTACAATGACCCAAATAGCATCAAAACCCTTCGAAGTTCGTGGAAGCCCAACTACAAAGTCCATGGTAATCCGCTCCCACTTCCACTCCGGAATATCTAACCTCTGAAGTAATCCACCTGGTCTCTGGTGCTCATACTTGATCTGCTGGCAGTTGAGACACAGTGCTACGTACTCAAAAATATCTCTCTTCATCCGCCTCCACCAGTACTACTGTCTCAGATCCTGGTACATCTTCGCGACACCCGGATGAATAAAATACCGCGAACTGTGAGCTTCTGCTAATATCAACTCTCGAATACTATCCACATTGTCACGCAAATACGGTCCTGCATCCTCATAACTCTGTCATCATCAATAGTCACATCCCGGGCATCACCCCAACAAACTCTATCCTGAAGAACTAACAAGTGGCGGTCATAATACTGTCGTGCCTTAATCTGATCAAATAAAGAAGACCGAAAAGCCATGTTATCTACCACCCGCGGAGGGTCTGACAAATCCAATCTCACCAACTGTCCCGCTAAAGCCTGAACATCAAGTGCTAACGGTCGCTCTGCTGCTGAAAGATAAGCTAGGCTCCCCAAACTCTCGGCTCTGCAACTCAAGTCATCGGCCACTATATTGGCCTTCCCCGGGTGATACAAAATAGTTAAGTCATAGTCCTTAAGAAGCTCTAACCATCTCCTCTGACGCAAATTCAATTCCTTCTGCCTTAGCAGATACTGTAAGCTACGATGATCAGTGAAAATCTCACACTGTACCCCGTACAAGTAATGCCGCCAAATCTTTAAGGCATGAACAATGGCAGCTAACTCAAGATCGTGCACTGGATAATTCTTCTCATGCACCTTCAACTGTCTGGACGCGTAGGCAATCACCCTACAGTCCTTCATAAAAATCGCTCCCAATGCAACTCTAGAAGCATCACAATAGACTGTGTAAGAACCCGAACCCATAGGCAATAGCAATACCGGAGCTGTAGTCAATGCTGTCTTGAGCTTTTGAAAGCTCTCCTTGCACTCATCATACCATTTGAATGGAGCACCTTTCTGGGTCAATCTAATGAAAGGTGAAGCAATAGAAGAAAATCCCTCCACAAAGCGACGGTAATAATCCGCCAAACCCAGGAAACTCCTAATCTCCGTAGCTGAGGACGATCTAGGCCAACGTTGCACCACCTCTATCTTCTTCGGGTCCACCTGAATACCCTCACTAGACACCGGTGCACCCCAAGGTGACACACTAGGCCAAATGAAACCCTTATCTAGGGGTTCCTGAAGTTGTTCCTTCAACTCCTTCAACTCTGCCGGGGACATGCGGTAAAGGGGAATATAGATAGGCTGGGTATCTGGCAATAAGTCAATACCAAAATCAATATCCCTGTCAGGTGGCATGCTTGGAAGGTCTGCTGGGAAAACGTCCGGGAACTCACGGACCACAGGAACAGAATCAATGGAAGGAGTCTCACCACTAACATCCCTCATAATGGCCAGATAAGACTCACACCCCTTCCCAATCATACGCTGAGCCTTCAGAAAGGAAATCATCCTGCTAGGCACATACTCCACCGAATCTCTCCACCCAATCCTCGGCAATCTAGGCATCGTTAAGGTCACGATCTTGGCATGATAGTCGAGAACTGCATGGCATGGAGATAGCCAATCCATGCCCAAAATTACATCGAAGTCAACCATGCTAAGCAATAATAGATTTTCCCGGGTCTCCTGACCCCCAATAGATATAATACAAGATCGGTACACCCGGTCTACCACAACAGTATCCCCCAATTTCAACACATGAACAACTAAAAACAAAGAATCACAGGGCGTATCCAAGAAATGTACAAAGTATGAAGAAACATATGAATATGTAGAACCAAGATCAAATAATACCGCAACATCCCGATGACAGGATGAGATAATACCTGTAATCACTGCATCTGAAGCTATGGCATCTGGTATGCCCGGAAGTGCATAGAAACGGGCATGTCCTCCACCTGACCGACCTCCCCCTCTGGAGCGGCCTCTGACTAACTAACCTCCACCCCTAGCTGCTTGAGCGGGTGGTGTAGAAACTGGTGCTGAAGTTGGAGGCTGGCTCATGTGCTGAAATGAACTACCAAAAAGGCAGGGACAATACCTCTTGATGTGACCTGGATCCCGACAATCGAAACAACCCCTCTCAGCAAATGACGATGGGCACTGAAGGGAACCCCTGGAACCAGAGTAGCTGCTAGAAGAACCATGTACTGAGGAACCCTGAACTGATGGTGGCAGGGATAAGCTCTGGGAGGGAAGTGCACTAAATGAGGAACAGCCCGGATGGGAGCTACGAGGGCCGTGTCCTGATGAAGCACCACTGTAAGCTCGACGAGCTGGCTGAGGAGGCCTGGATGGTCTTCCTCTGCTGTGCCGAGACTGACCTCCTGAGTGATCACCACTATAACTACCAGAACCTCGAGGCCTCTTGGCCTCTCTCTCAACATGCTCCTGGCAGCGCACCGACTCAATCTCCATAGCTATGTCAACTATCTCCTCAAAATAAGCACCGGATACTCTCTCCCTAGTCAGAAAAATCCGTAGCTGATAAGCGAGACCATCAACAAATCTCTGAATCCTCTCTCTGTCTTTTGGAACTAGCCAGATGGCATGACGGGCCAACTCAGAGAACCTCATCTCATACTGCGTCACGGTCATGTCTCCCTGATGCAACTGCTCGAACTCTCTGCGCAGCTCCTCTCGGCGAGACTATGGTATATACTTCTCCAGAAAGAGAATTGAGAACTGGTGCCATGTAAGCGGTGATGCATCAGTAGGTCTACGCCTCTCATAGGCCTCCCACCAAGCAAGTGCAGCTCTTGAAAACTGGAATGTAGTGAATGGAATCCCAGTGGCCTCTAATATCCCTACAGTACGTAGTATCCTTTGACACTTGTCCAAGAAGGCCTGGGCATCCTCTCCCTCTGTACCACTAAAAGTCGGAGGGTGGACTCTGCTGAACCTTTCCAACCTACGCTGCTCATCATCAGCTAAAGTTGGGACCACATAATCCTGTACTGGAGCAATCTGCTGCATTGGGGCTGCCCCAGGTGTCTGAAGTCCCTGGGTGACCTGCTCAGAGGTCGGGGCAGCTGGAGCCTAGATGCCTCCCTTGGCCTGAGAAGTAGTAGCAGTAGTGGACATAGCGACGACCTGTGCCAAGCTGGTGCACACCGTCAACATCTGGGCTAGGGTCTCTTGAAGACCCAAAATCACAATGGGCACTGCTGGTGCCTGAGTCTGCCCCGCTGGATACTCAGCTGCGGGGACCTGTTCCTTGGCAATGGGTGGGTCCACAAGTGCTACCCCGGCTGCTGTGCAGGCTGCACCCCTCCCTCTGCCACGACCTCGACCTCGGGCTTGTCCTGCTGGTGTCTGGTCACCACTATCGGTAGCACGAGTCCTCACCATCTGCGAGAGAATGAAAATAACAGAAGTTTAGTTTCAGAGTTCAACAGAGTCACATGACAAAATTCAAAGATGTGGGACTTTCCTAAGGGTTCTGTATCCTCTCGAAGATAAGTACAGACATCTCCATACCGATCCGCAAGACTCTACTAAACCTGCTCATGACTGGTGAGACCTATATAACCTAGCGCTCTGATACCAACTTGTCACGACCCAATTCCGGAGTCGTGATTGCGCCAGTCGTGGAACTAAGCAAGCCACCCATTTTATCTAAGCTAAATGCAATCACTAATGAAATATCCTTCTTAACAAGTCTGTGGTTAATAATAATAATAAGTCAGAATTTGAAAACAATTTTATGAAAATCAAAACCCAAATCCTACAAACCTCGGATCCAGTGTCACACAGTCATGAGCTGCTATTACATAATACAACCAAAAAGAAATGACCAACTTAGTCTGAAAATAAATACGATGGTAGAAAAGGAAGAGAAGACGAGATCACGGTTGCCAGCTGCTACCTCGTCAACTTTGATGAAACTACTGCTATTCACTGGCTAGAGCTGAATCCCGCTATACTTAGATCTGCACACAAGGTGCAGGGGGTAACGTGAGTACACCAACTCAGTAGTAACGAAACCAAACTACGGGCTGAGAGGTAGTGACAGACTAAACCTCCGATAATTTGAACAACAGTATATAACTTGGGCATGACAATAATATATCAGAAAATAAACAAGATGCATCAATTTGTGCCTGTAGCCCTGCATAATAGCATGAACTCATATAGAATCAAGAATGATGTGTACTCAGTAATCAAACTCTCATAAGGTGGTCCACTCAGTACTAGACAAAGGCCTTCCGGCCCAGGGAAAGTCCATCCCGGATATTACATAAATACAAGTGACACAATCACCTAGTACTGAGGAAAAAGGCCGATCCAGCCCCCACATAGAAGATCCATCTCCGGAACATAAGCCCCACGGAGAAGGTCCATCTCCAGAACATAATACTCGGACGAGATCCATGTCCAGGGAAGATCCATCCCTCAATATCTGTGCGCTCACTAGGGGTGTAAAGACTCCGGAGGGGCTCCTATCAGCCCAAGCACTATATCAAGCCAACGAAGGCATGATTCCAGGGTCGCTGCGGTGTGCAGTCCGACCTCATAACTGTCTCAAAACCAAGCTTCAAGCCTCACTCAGTCAGTACCTTCTAGTCTCACTCACAATGCTCTAATATATGAAAATTAGACGAAACCAATGATAATATAGAATAAATTAGCAACTTACGAGACTGAGGCATGAAACATATACTATAACAGGACTGAGTACATGAAAACAATCATCATAAATAGAGACAACAATAATCGATCGTTCCGGTCTGAACATATTGGCATGAAGCCTTAACATTTATACTTAGCATGAATTCTATTGCGTTCAAGGTAAATGTCACCTTCACAGTACAAATATCAACCTGAGGAAACCATTAGACAGTGCCATGGGATGAGCCAGGCTACAAATATCCGGTGTACACCCGCATGCCCGTCACTTAGCAAGTGCTTCACCTTAATTAACATCAAATATCAAATAGTTTGGGGCTTTGAACCCTCAGTTCCAAGTTTGGACGCGTTACTTACCTCAAAACTGGCTAATATACTACTCTGCAGTGCCCTTGCCTCTAAATTCGGCCTCTGAGTGCTCCAAAATCTACCAATTTTTTGTCATAAAATTATGCTTAAGGGATGAATTCCAATTGAAAAGTATAAAATTTAGCTCAAAACCCGAAATTAGTCAAAACCCGACCCCCAGGCCTGCGTCTCGGAACCCAATAAAGTTTATACCAAAATGTTCTTCATCATCTCACGAGTCTGTACATATCAAGAACGCTAAAATCAAAGTTCGTTTGACCCCTCAAATCGACCCCTAAATGTCTCAAAATCTCAATCCCTAACCCCATCTTTTTCCTAATGATTTTCATAATTAAACACCGAGATAAGGTCTCCAATCACATATAATTGAGTTATTAAGTCCAAAAACCTTACCTCTATGATGAACCAGCGTTTCCCTCTTCAAAATCCCTCAAAAACCTCGGAACCCGTACAACAATGGTGAAAAGAGGGTTAAAAATCACGAAGGCAGGTTTTTATACTTTCTGAACAATGGTTCTGCACCTGCGGCCTCTTAAGCGCACCTGCGGACCCGCACTTGCTGTCCCAGGTCCGCACCTGCGACCCCTTCTCCGCACATGCGACTTTACAGGTGCGATCCTCCTCCCGCACCTGCGATCCTCTACTGATCCTCCCGAATTCCGCATCTGCGGAGCTTTGTTTGCTCCTGCAGGCTCGCACCTGCGGTCACACTTTCGCAGGTGCGGTCACACCAGCACCCGCAGCTGAAGTTGCATTTTACCAACTTTAAAACTTCCATTAATCACCCGAAATCAATCCCGAGCTTCTCGAGACCCCAACCAATTATACCAACATATAATATATGATCATTCAAACATAGTTGCACTCCCGAAACACTAAAAATAACATCAAACCCCTAAAGTCACATTAAATTCAAGCCTAAGAACTTTGAAATTTCTAAAATGCTCCAATGATGCCGAAACTATCCAAAACAACTCTGATTGACCTAAAATTTTGCAGACATATCCAATATGACATTACGAACCTGTTTCAACTGTCGGAATTCCATTCTGACCCCGATAGCCTATTTTCCATGCCAACCGGAAATCGCCAAAAACTAACATTCGCCAACTCAAGCCTAATTCTACACCGGACATCACAAAAATATTCTGAACACACTCCTAAGACCCAAATAACCTAACGAAACTATCCGAGCCATAAAATCCGCATTCCGAGGTCAATTCCCAATAAGTTAACTCTCAGTTGACTTTTCCCATAATAAGGCTATCTTTAAAGGTTACATGACTGAACTCTCACTACAACCCTTCATTTTCAAGCCTATCGAATCTAACACATCAATAACAACATAACCAACCTATGACAAGTAAATAATAGTAATTATAATGCAGGTTCTACGTAATGATTGACCAGGTCGTTACAATCACTATCTTATATTCCATCGCAAATCATAGATGGATTACCTATGGTTCAATTAGACAAATCAGAGGTGGAAGAGGAAGAAAACAAGATGGACCAGTGTATAATGCGATGAAGAGATATATTAATTTGCATTGGTCACATGTACCTGAACCCGATTTCTTCTACCATGACGAGGGATACTACATAATCTAATTTAAAACCATTTAATATGCCCATGAAATTCTGTGTGTTGGTCCTTATTCAATAGCTAACAAGCCTATAATCCTAAAACCACGGACCCCTGGTTTCGATTTCATTGAAGAATTTTCTATTGTTATTCCATTATGTATCAAATTTTCTAAGTTACCTATGTCTTGTTGGGGAGTAAGATCATTGAGCAAGATTGCTAGTGTGATTGGTCGACCTATATTTTTTGATGAGTGCAGTACTAAGCAGACTCAAGTATCATTTGCTCGGATGCTTATTGAAGTTAATGTTACCATAGAGCTACCAAGTGAAATCTGGGTGATGGACCCAACCGGAAAGAAGTTCTTACAAAGTGTCACATATGATTGGAAGCCTGCTTATTGTGAGAAGTGTTTAGTGGTGGGACACAAATTTTCAACCCAAGTGAAATTTGGGACACAACAACCTCTCAAGCTAAGAAAACAAGAACTAATAAGATCATTACGCAGGAATGGAGGACTAAGGCTACTATGCCTATTGTACCTGTGTGGAGAGATGTAGCCTCAACTGATATGCCACAACAAACTACTACCAACATAGTAACTGAAGTCTAGGGGCCTAAGGAAAGCAATGCTCAACAAAGTGTGGTACCTAGAGCTGAAAGACATGAGGATAAAGGCAAATCAGTACAAAATCCAGAACTGAATCTCATCAACTTCCCCCCTTTATCTCCCATCCCAGTGAGGAACATATTGAAGGCTCCTTTAAAGGATTTGAATTCTAGGGATTTCAAAGGCATTACTCCTATACTGATGCCTTGCTAGATATAGAGCAAGAAACACTACTCAACCTTGAGAAGTGGTCTCTTATCAAGGAGAGTGTATTGCAGCAGAAGACCAGAGCAAAGTGGATACAATCGGGCGATTCCAACACTAAGTACTTTACAACAGTTATGAAAGATAGATCACAAAGAAATCAGATTACAGAAATTACAATAGTTCTAGGAGACAAGTTGACTGATCCAACAACTAGTATGTCATGACCCAATTTCCCACACAGGTTGTGATGGCGCCCGACAACGGGGTTAGGCAAGCCAACATAAATTCTACCAAGTGTTACTCTTCCCATATGACTAATTAATCCAACTTTTACCAGTTTTAAGAATTTACTTACAAGATATTAGCCGGTGACATGAAAATAAAACATCTGATACATGAGTCAAAAGATAAACATATGTATGAAAATATAGCCCAACAACCCAAAATGTATGCACGTGTGTGCCAGGAACTAGTGTCACGAGTGTCGCGGGCAACTATCAGAATACACCAGAATACATAAATATATACGATCCCATAGTCTGAATGAAATAGACGGGAAAATAACAAAAGGAAACCCCAAGGTGCTGCCAGGAAATCACCAGGAAGAGCACCTCACCGAGAAGTATAACCAACCCCGGTCAATATCTAGCACCGGACTGATGATCAGACGTACCAACCTCCGGACCTGTACAGTCAAGTATAGAAGAAAAAGAAAGTGCAACATGAGTACATACATAAATACGTACCCAGTGAGTATCCCGCCTAATCTAGAAGAAGTAGTGAAGAGAAGTCGACTCGATACTCACTAAGGTCCGACAATAATAATGTAAGTCAGGATATAAGGAAATCAGTAGGAATGTAACAGAGTACAATAAATAAGAAAAACTCACAGAGTTTCCAAACAAACACTAAAACAATAGCAACTCCCTTTTTATTCTTCTTCAAAACCATTATCAAATCATAAGTCGGGAAACAGTACCGAGCAGACATACGCGCGTGTGTGTAAAACAATTGGCTGGAGTCATAAGGGAGAATAACTATGCACTACCGGGGATCGACCGGCCCGTACCAAGATTGCTTACCAATAATAAAGCCTACGCACTGCCGGGGATCGACCGGCCCGTACCAAGAGTGCGTTTATTAGGAAATCATGTAGTATCATGGTATAACTTCGTCCATGCACTGCCGGGGATCGACCGGCCCGTACCAAGAGTGCGTTTATTAGGAAATCATGTAGTATCATGGTATAACTTCGTCCATGCACTGCCGGGGATCGACCGGCCCGTACCAAGAGTGCGTTTATTAGGAAATCATGTAGTATCATGGTATAACTTCGTCCATGCACTGCCGGGGATCGACCGACCCGAACTAAGAGTGCATTCTCAATTAATTCCCTGTGCACTGCCAGGGATCGACCGACCCGTACCAAGAGTGCACTAATAATCCTCCGTGGCGTACGGCCCGCTCCCATAAGAGTGAAGGAAACTTACATATCACTCGCGGAATGTAAATTTCAAAGCGACAATACGCGTATACCAAGCATCCATCCTACTTCACATATTGAACCTTTCCAATTATTTAATCAAATGGAATACTCAAGGAAACAGTGCTATATCCAAACAAGAATGTATAACAGGTAAATAATTTCAAAGCAGAATACAAGGCATGCTGTGGTCCTAGGCTACCCGGACATAATAGGCGTAGTCGCTACGTGCGGACTCTTGCCACGTGGTACGCACGTAACCCCCAAAACAACACATGCAACACATAGAATACCTATGGGGACATTTCCCTCTTACAAGGTTAGAAAGAAGACTCACCTCGATAAAAGCACTCCTCGTACAAAGGACCGGGTCAAAAGATGCGCCCGAATCTCTGAAACTACTCTTGACGGCTCACAACTAGCCAAACATAGTATAATTAAGTCAATTTCAGTCCCAAGAAGGAGAACTAACAAGAAAATCCAAAATTTAAGCATTCTTGACGATTCTTGAAATTTTGACCCCGGGCCCACACGTTCGGATTTCAAAAGTTCTTGGAGGATTAGACTCACCCAAGGCCTAAGGAACATAAATATACGATTTTTACTTGAGTTCATGGCCAATTCAAAATTCTAAGATGATCACAAGTTCTAGGTTACTACCCAATTTCTTGAAATTTTGCACTAATTTGTGTAGTTAATTAGGCTAAGATACATGCATGAAACAAGTTTATGGGTGAAATTTACTTACCTCACAAGGTCTGATCGAAAGCTCTCAACAATGGTGGAATTAGTCTAAGAAGGAGATGAAAAATGAGAGAAATGGGTTTAAAACCCGTATTTAAACTCACTGCCTGAACAGTGATCGCACCTGCGATGGCTGGGACCGCACCTGCAGTCTTGCACTTGCGAGGAGAGCTTCGCACCTGCGGAACTGGGCTGGGGGTCTGGGATCGCACCTGCGAAAGGGGAGACCACACTTGCGGTCACGCTTCTGCGAGAAATGCGATGCACCTGCGATGTCTAGCTAGGCCACTGGTTATCGCACTTGCGATGCCTGGGACCGCACTTGTGGTCTCGCACCTGCGATGCTGGGCAACCGCGCCTGTGTTCACACCAGAGCAGGTGCACCAGAAGCTAAGTTTGTTGGTTTTTAGCCTCGTTAGGTTCCCGAAAGGCACCTGGACCCACCCGAGCCCTAATCCAAATATACCACGAGTACTGAATCATAATACGGACTCACTCGAGCCTTTGGAACACTCAAAACTAGAAATCACACTCCCAAACCTCAAGAACCAAACTTAGGAATTTTAAGCTTTCTAACTTCGCTAACAACGTGCCGAACTGACCTATAAATCTCGGAACGACACCAAATTTCACAAATTACTCACATAACATCCTTCAAACTTTCCCGTGCGATCAAATCGCCAAAACAACATCATACACATAGATTTAAACCTCAATATCCATGAATTCTATCGAATTTCATAAAAAACATCAAATTTTCCATTTTCAAGTCTGAAACACGTCAAATGAAATCCGATTTCAACCAAACTTTACAGAAAGTGCCCTAAACATATGTAAGACCTGTACCGGGTGCCGGAACGAAAGTACGGGCCCGATACCATTACTTTCTAATCAGATTTCATTTTCGATTTCCTTAAATATTTTTAGAAAACAATTTTACTCAAAAATTCATTTCTCGGGCTTGGGACCTCGGAATTCGATTACGGGCATACGCCAAGTCTCATATTTTCCTACGGACCCTACGGGACCGTCAAATCACGGGTCCAGGTCTGTTTTCCCAAAATATTAACCGAAGTCAAATTTATTCATTTTAATATCAAATCTTGGCATTTTTCATAGAATTCCCTATTTAAGCTGTCTGGCTACACACACGGATTGTGCACGTAAATCGAGGCAAATACAAAGGATTTTTTCAAGGCCTCGGGAGTACGAGATGGGTGATAACATAGGTTGGGTCATCACATTCTCCCCCTCTAAAACAACCGTTCATCCTCGAACGGACATAAGAAAGAATTACCTGAGTCGAGAAATAAATGAGGGTAACGGCTCTGCATATCGAACTCGGACTCCCAGGTCGATGCCTCAGGAGGCTGACCTCTCCACTGAACACAAAGAAGGAAAACTCTTGGATCTCAACTGACGAATCTGCCGGTCTAGAATAGCTACCGGCTCCTCCTCACAAGATAAGTCCCTATCCAACAAGACAGTGCTGAAATCTAACACGTGGGTTGGATTGCCGTGATATCTCTGAAGCATGGACACATGAAATACTGGATGTACGGCTGATAAGCTAGGTGGAAATTCAAGCCTATAAGCCACCTCTCCCACTCGATCAAGAATCTCAAACGGACCAATGAATCTAGGTCTAAGCTTGCCCTTATTCCCAAATCTCATCACGCCTTTCATAGGCGACACCCGGAGCAATACTCGCTCACCAACCATGAAAGCCACCTCTCGAACGTTGCGATCTGCATAACTCTTTTGCTTGGGCTGAGTTGTACGAAGCCTGTTCTGAATGATCCTAACATTGTCCAAGGCCTCCTGAACCAAATCTGTACCCAACAACCGAGCCTTTCTCGGCTCAAACCATCCAACCAGAGATTGACGCCGCCTACCATATAAGGCCTCATAAGGAGCCATCTGGATACTCGACTGGTAGCTGTTGTTGTAGGCAAACTCTGCTAAAGGCAAGAACTGATCCCATGATCCCCCAAAGTCAATAACACAAGCTCGGAGCATATCCTCTAATATATGAATAGTCCGCTCAGACTTCCATCTTTCTGAGGATGAAAGGCTGTGCTCAACTCCACCTAGGTGCCTAACTCTCACTGAACTGCTCCCTAGAATCGTGAGGTGAACTGAGGGCCTCGATATGAAATGATCGATACCGGCACACCATGAAGGCGAACGATCTCCCGGATATAGATCTCAACTATGAGACTGCCACAGGAATGAAATGCGCTGACTTGGTCAGCCTATCAACAATGACCCAAACTGCATCGAAATTCTTCCGGGTCAATGGGAGTCCAGTAACGAAGTCCATAGTGATCCTCTCCCACTTCCACTTGGGAAGCTCAATCCTCTGAAAAACCACTAGGCCTCTGATGCTCATACTTAACCTGTTGACAATTCAAACATCGCGCCACATATGACACAATATCCTTCTTCATTCTACGCCACCAGTAATGCTTCCGCAAATCCTGATACATCTTCGCGGCGCTAGGGTGAATAGAATATCGAGAACTGTGCGCCTCCTCTAGAATCCTCTCCCTCGGGCCGTCAACATTAGGAACACATAAGTGGCCCTGAAGTCTCAGAACACCATCCTCGACAATAGTAACCTCCTTGGCCCTACAATGAACCACTGTTTCCCGAAGCTCCGCCAAGCACGGATCATAGAACTGTCGGGCCTTAATCTCCCCCAATAATGAAGATTGAGCAACCACATGTGCCAATACTCGACGAGGCTCTGAAAGATCTAATCTCACCAAGCGATTGGCCAAGGACTGAATGTCCAAGGCTAGAGGTCTCTCCTCCGCTGCAATATAAGCCAAGCTGCCCATGCTCTCAGCCTTCCAGCTCAACGCATCCGCCACCACATTAGCCTTGCTCGGGTGATAAAAAATGGTAATATCATAATCATTCAATAACTCAAGCCATCTGCGCTGGCTCAAATTAAGATCCTTCTGTCTAAATAAGTGCTGCAAGCTGCAGTGGTCGGTGTAGACCTCACAGTATACCCCATACAAATAATGCCGCCAAATCTTTAAAGCATGAACAATCACTGCTAACTCCAAATCATGCACAGGGTAGTTCTTCTCATGAACCTTCAGTTGGCGTGAAGCATAAGCAATAACTCTCCCCTCCTGCATCAACACGCACCCCAAGCCAACGCGTGAAGAATCACAATACACCGTGTACGTCCCAGAATCGGATGTCAATACTAGAACTGGCACTGAGGTCAATGCTGTCTTGAGCTTCTGAAAGCTCGCCTCACACTCGTCAGACCATCAAAACGGGGAATTCTTCTGAGTCAATCTAGTCAATGGAGCGACAATAGAAGAGAATCCCTCCACGAACCGATGGTAGTAGCCGGCTAAACCCAGAAAACTCCTGATCTCTGAAGCTGAAGTAGGACATGGCCAACTCTGAACTGCCTCAATCTTCTGCAAATCAACCTTGATACCCTCACCGGACACCACATGCCCCAAGGATGCCACCGACTCCAACCAGAACTCACACTTGGAGAACTTAACATATAGCTTCTGTTCTTGCAAGGTCTGAAGCACTACCCTCAAATGCTTCCCGTGCTCACCCGGGCTCCGTGAGTAGATCAATATATCATCAATGAAAACAATAACTAAGGAGTCAATATACGGCCTGAATACCCTATTCATCAAGTCCATAAATGCTGTTGTGGCATTAGTCAAGCCAAAGGACATCACTAAGAACTCATAATGGCCGTATCTGGTACGAAATGCAGTCTTCGGAACATCAGAAGCCCGAATCTTCAACTGGTGATAGCCTGACCTCAAATCAATCTTAGAGAACACACGAGCACCCTGTAGCTGATCAAATAAGTCATTAATGCGCGGCAGAGGATACTTTTTCTTGATGGTCACCTTATTCAGCTGGCGATAGTCAAGACACATCCGCATAGACCCATCCTTATTCTTCACAAATAATACCTGTAATCACAGCCTCTGATGCCACTACGTCTGCCTTGGCGAAGATAGCATAAAATCTGGCTGGAGCACCTGATGACTGAGCTCCCCCAGGACAAGCTGGAGCTGAACGACCCCCTCCTGACTGGCCTCCCCCTCTAAGATGATCCCTGCCAACCTGCCCCCCACCCTTAGGTGGTCGTGCTGCTGGTGTTAAAGACCTAGACTGGTGACTATGTTGTATGGCCTTGCCTCGATATCTGGGACACTGCCTGATCAAATGGTCCAGCTCCCCACGCTCGAAATAACCTCTACGTGCCATAGTCTGTTGTCCTTAAGAAGAACAATCCTGAATGGCTGGGGGTCGACAGGAATCATCTGGCATGTCACTAAAATAGGAACCGGAGGATCCTTGACGGCTGGAGAAACTGCTGGGTGCACCCTGGATAGCTTGAGGATGATAAGAACGCTCTAGCATAGCACTAAATTGAGGCCTGACTGGAAATACCCCAGAAGGTAGTGAAGGTGCTGAATAGGAAGGCCTGCTGGACTGTCTACCTCCAAACTGACCTCTGCCCCTGGTTGGAGCACCCCTGAAGTCACCTGTAAACTTGGCCCTCTTGCCCTGCTGACCTGGATGACCCTGCTCCCTGCTCCTCACACGGTAACCCTCGATACGTGAAGCTATCTCGACTACGAGCTGATATAGGGTACCCATCTCTACCTCTCTAGCCCCTGTATCCTGAGCGGTAGGGGTCTGGACTCCCCCTCCTGCCTGAGAAGTAGCAGGATCTGATGGAAGTACACCTGCCTGCGACATGGTATCCATAAATCTCAACATACGGCCCATGACCTCTTGGAAGCCGGGTGCTGTCATAAAATCAACTTGTGCTGGATCTACTGGAGGCAGCTCATCCCGCTCCTCAATATACGGATCCTCAATTGGTGAAACCGATGTATCTCTAGGACGCCCTCATCCCCTACCATGGGCAGGCGCTCTACCTCTGCCCCTACCACGGCCTCGAGCGGCGGGGGTGACACCCTCTCCCGGGTCAGGCACATGAGATGCACGCGTCCTCACCATCTGTGAGAGAATAGAAGCATGAATTTAGTAAGTCATAGACTGCACGATAGAGTAAGAACAAATAGAGGTTTCGTGATGGCGCCCGGCAACGGGGTTAGGCAAGCCAACATAAATTATACTAAGTGTTACCTTTCCCATATGACTAATTAATCCAACTTTTACCAGTTTTAAGCATTCACTTACAGGATATTAGCCGCTTACATGAAAATAAAACATCTGATACGTGAGTCAAAAGATAAACATATGTATGAAAATGCAGCCCAACAACCCAAAATGTACGCACGTGTGTGCCAGGAACTAGTGTCACGAGTGTCGCGGGCAACTATCAGAATACACCATAATACATAAATATATACAATCCCATAGTCTGAATGAAATAGACGGGAAAATAACAAAAGGAAACCCCAAGGTGATGCCAGGAAATCGCTAGGAAGAGCAGCTCACCGAGAAGTATAACCAACCCCGGTCAGTATCCAGCACCGGACTGATGATCAGACGTACCAACCTCTGGAACTGTACAGTCAAGTATAGAAGAAAAAGAAAGTGCAGCATGAGTACATACATAAATACGTACCCAGTGAGTATCCCGCCTAATCTCGAAGAAGTAGTGACGAGAAGTCGACTCGATACTCACTAAGGTCCGACAATAATAATGTAAGTCAGGAGAACTAACAAGAAATTCCAAAATTTAAGCATTCTTGACGATTCTTGAAATTTCGACCCCGTTCCCACACATTCGGATTTCAAAAATTCTTGTAGGATTAGACTCACCCAAGGCCTAAGGATCATAAATATACAATTTTTACTTGAGTTCATGGCCAATTCACAGAAAATTCTAAGATGATCACAAGTTCTAGGTTACTACCCAATTTCTT
Source organism: Nicotiana paniculata (assembly GCA_005239505.1). Lineage (NCBI taxonomy): Eukaryota > Viridiplantae > Streptophyta > Magnoliopsida > Solanales > Solanaceae > Nicotiana > Nicotiana paniculata. Next base: position 93,753 of record ML321696.1, on the reverse strand, counting down.
GAAGTTTTGCACTAATTTGTGTCGTTAATTAGGCTAAGATACATGAATGAAACAAGTTTATGGGTGGAATTTACTTACCTCACAAGGTCTGGTCGAAATCTCTCAACAATGGTGGAATTCGTCTAAGGAAGGAGATGAAAATGAGAGAAATGGTTTTAAAACTCGTATTTAAGCTCACTGCCTGAACAGTGATCGCACCTGCGATGGCTAGGACCGCACCTGTGGTCTCGCACTTGCAAGGAGAGCCTCGCACCTGCGGAACTGGGCTGGGGGTCTGGGATTGCACCTGCGAAAGGGGAGACCGCACTTGCGGTCTCGCTCCTGCGAGAAATGCGACGCACCTGCGATGGCTGGCCAGGCCACTGGTGATCGCACTTGCGATGCCTGGGACCGCACTTGCTGTCTCGCACCTGCGGTCACACCAGAGCAGGTTCACCAGCAGCTGAGTTTGCTGGTTTTTAGCCCCGTTAGGTGACCGGAAGGCACCTGGGCCCACCCGAGCCCTAATCCAAATATACCAACGAGTCCCGAATCATAATACGGACTCGCTCGAGCCTTCGGAACACTCAAAATAACGCTAAAACTAGAAATCACACCCCCAAACCTCAAGAACCAAACTTAGGAATTTTAAGCTTTCTAACTTCGCTAACAACATGCCGAACTGACCTATACATCTCAGAACGACACCAAATTTCACAGATTACTCACATAACATCCTTCAAACTTGCCCGTGCGATCAAATCGCCAAAAAAACATCATACAAATAGATTTAAACCTCAATATCCATGAATTCTATCGAATTTCATAAAAACATCAAATTTTCCATTTTCAAGTCCGAAACACGTCAAACAAAATCCGATTTCAACCAAACTTTACATAAAGTTCCCTAAACATATGTAAGACCTGTACCGGGTGCCGGAACCAAAAAATGGGCCCGATACCATTACTTTCTAATCAGATTTCATTTTCGATTTCCTTAAATATTTTCAAAAAACAGTTTTACTCAAAAATTCATTTCTCGTGCTTGGGACCTCGGAATTTGATTCCGGGCATACGCCCAAGTCCCATATTTTCCTTCGAGACTGTCAAATCACGGGTCCAGGTCCGTTTATCCAAAATATTGACCGAAGTCAAAGTTATTTATTTTAATATCAAATCTTGGCATTTTTCACAGAATTCCCTATTTAAGCTGTCCGGCTACACACCCGGACTGCGCAGGCAAATCGAGGCAAATACAAAGGAGGTTTTCAAGGCCTCGGGAGTACGGGATGGGTGATAACATAGGTGATGACCCCTTTGGGTCGTCACATACTAAAAAGAAGATTATGGATTTTTACAAGACATTAATGGGTTCAGCAGCCAATTCACTCCCTACTATAAATAGATCATACATGAAAAATGGTCTTGTTCTGTCTCATCAACAAAGAGTAGAGTTATTTGAAGATGTAACAGATCAAGAAGTTATTGAGAGTCTTAAAGCCATTGGGGATGATAAAGCACCAGGGATTGATGGTTTCAATGCAGTGTTCTTTAAGAAGGCATGGGGCATCATCAACACTCAACTTAAAGAAGTTGTCAAAGAGTACTTCTGTAATGACCCGGTCCGTCGTTACGTAGAACCTGCATTATAATACTATTCTTGACTTTTCATAGGTTAGTTATACTGTTATTGATGTGTTAGAGTTGGTAGGCTTGAAATCGGAATGGTTGTAGTGACAGTTTTAGCCACTTAGTCCTTAAAAATAGCCTTAAAGTTGGAAAAGTCGCTGAGCATTTAATTATTGGGAAACAACCTCGGAATACGGATTTTATGGCTCGGATAGCTTCGTTAAGTGATTTGGGACTTAGGAGTGTGTTCAGAATATTTTTGTGATGTCCGGTGTAGAATTAGACTTGAATTGGCAAAAATTAGTTTTTGGCGATTTTCGGTCGACAGTGAAAAATAGGCTATCAGGCTCAGAATGGAATTCCAAAAGTTGGAACAGGTTCGTAATGTCATTTTGGATAAGTCTGCAAAATTTCAGGTCAATTGGAGTTGTTTTGGATAGTTTCGGCATCATTGGTATATTTTAGAAATTTAAAGTTCTTAGGCTTGAATCCGATGTGATTTTGGGTGTTTCGATGTTAGTTTTGGTGTTTTGAGAGTGCAACTAAGTTTGAATGATCATATATGAGGTGTTGGTATGTTTGGTTGGGGTCCCGAGGGGCTCGGGATGGTTTCTGGTGGTTAACGGGAGTTTGGAGCATAATTGTTGTTGCTGAAGTTGCTGGAGCTGGTGTTTTCGCACCTGCGGATGAGGAGCTGCAGGTGCGGTCTACAAGAGCGGACGTGGCACCGCAGGTGCGGAAGATTGGTTGGGTGAGAAGTTTTCGCAGGTGCGAATAAGTTGCCGTACCTGCGAGGCCGCAGGTGCGGGAGGTCGATCGCAGATGCAGAGTTGGGCCGTTTAATGAAAAGTCGCAGGTGCAGTTGTTTTGACCGCAGGTGAGAAATATTTGCCGTAGGTGTGGAACACCTGGGCAGAAGGTATAAATTGAAACCCTCCGTGACATAAACCCTTTTTACACCATTCTTGTACGGACAGAGAGCTTTGGGGGCGATTTTTGAAGAGGGAAATCATTGTTATTCATAGAGGTAAGTTTTTTGGACCTTAAAACTCATTTATGGATGATTATAGAACATAATATCAGTGTTAAATTCACAAAAATCAGTAGAAAAAGGTGGGTTTAGGGCTTGATATTTTGAGATCTTTAGGGATTTATTTGAGGGGTCAAACGAACTCTGATTTTAATGTTCTTTATATGTACGGACTCGTGAGATGATGAAGAAAAATTTGGTATAAAATTTTTTGATTTTTAGGATGCGGGCCCGGGGGTCAGGTTTTGACTAATTTCGGGTTTTGACCTAAATTTTTTACTTTTCAATTGGAATTCAGTCCTTAAGCATAATTTGATAATAAAAATCTGAACTTGGTAGATTTGGAGCACTCAGAGGTCGGATTTAGAAGCAAAGGCACTGCAGAATAGTATTTTAGCCGGTTTTGAGGTAAGTAACGTCTCCAAACTTGGTTCTGAGGGTTTGAAACCCCGAGCTAAATTATTTATGACTATTGTTGAGGTGACGCACTTGCCAAGTGAGGGGCGTGCAGGCGTGCACCGAGTATTTGTGGCATGGCTTATCCCATGGCACCGCTTAGTGATTATTCCCTGACGATATATGTGCTTTTGTTAATGTGGTAATTGTGAACCTGTTAGAAATCATGTTAAGTATAAATGCTAGGCTTCACGCCGGAAATGCTGAGAACCGAGAGGTCGTATATTACTGTCTCATTTTGTGATTATTTCATGTCATATACTCAGTCCTGTTATAGCATATCATTTCATATCTCAGTCTCAGTATTGTTAATTACATGCATACTTATCATTGTTTCGGGCTGATGGAGGCATTTGTGATCCATGTGAGTGAGACTGAAGAGTAATGACTAAGTGAGGCCGAGAGCCTCTTATTGAAACAGTTATGAGAATGGACTGCACACTGCAGCGATATTCAAATCATGCCTTCGTTGACTTGATATGGCGCTTGGGCCACTAGGGAATTTGTGATCCATGTGAGTGAGACTGAAGAGTAATGACTAAGTGAGGCCGAGAGCCTGTTATTGAGACAGTTATGAGAATGGACTGCACACTGCAACGATATTTAAATCACGCCTTCATTGGATTGATATGGCGCTTGGGCCACTAGGGCCTCTCCGGAGTCTTTATACCCCAGTGAGCGCATTGATGATGAGGGATGGATCTTCCCTGGGCATGGATCTTGTCCGAAGTTGATGTATGTGAGGGATGGATCTTCCCTGGGCATGGATCTTGTCCGAAGTTGATGTATGTGAGGGATGGATCTTCCCTGGGCATGGATCTTGTCCGAAGCTGATGTTATGAAAGGGATAGATCTTCCCTGGATATGGAAATTGTCTGAGTGTTGTATTCTGGAGATGGATCTTCTCCGTGGGGGCTGGACTGGCCTATTTCCTCAGTACGGAGTGACTACGGTCACCGGTGTTTATGTATATTCCGGGATGAAACTTCCCTGGTCCCCAGAGCCATATATAGTATTGAGTGGACTTCTGTGGGAGAGCCTTGAGCACTATGTGCATATATATACTGGTTTCATACATATATTTTATGATGGCATGTAGAGTATACTAGCATACTTGGCATATTTTCTCATCTTGATAAACTGTTAGCATGTCTAAATTCTGTATAATATTTATTGTAAAATTTTGAGGTTTTGTCCGTCACTAATTCTCAGCCCGTAGTTTGGGTTCATAACTTCTGAGTTGGTGTACTCACGTTAACCCCTGCACCTTGTGTGCAGATCCAGGTACACCAGGACCTGGTAACGGATAATAAGCAGCGGTCAGCGTTTCTATTGGAGTTGTCGAGGTAGTAGATGGCGATCGCGACCTCATCTTCTCTTTCTTATTCTACCTGTTGTTCTTTATTTTGAGACAACATTGTCCATTTCTCCTTTTCTTTTCTTTATGTTATAGTAGCTCATGACTGAGTGACACCGGATCCAGGGTTGGAGGTTTAAATTTAGTTTTCAAATATTGTTTTTAAATTTCAGATTCTTAATATTATCAATAAATTCGTTTAAAATCACATTTTTACTGGAAATTGAATTTAGCTTAGTTAAATAGGGAGGCTTTCCTGGTTCCACGACAGGCGCCATCATGACTTCGAAATTGGGTCGTGACATCTTCTCCTCTGGTAAGATCTATAAACCAGTAAATTGTTCCACCATAACTCTAGTACCTACTGTGGCCAAGCGTACCACAATCAAGGAGTACATGCCAATATCCTGTTGTACAGTTCTATACAAGATTATTTCCAAAATCATAGCTTCCAGATTACAGAAAGTCATACCAAGCATAATATGTGAAGCTCGGGTTGGCTTTATCCCTGGCAGAAAGATTGCAGACAATGTAATTTGGCTCATGAACTAGTCAAATCCTATACTAGAGCTCAAATATCCTCTAGGTGTATGGTGAATATTGATCTCCAAAAACCATATGATTCAGTAGAGTGGATATTTTTACAACAAGTGATGGAAGATATTGGTTTCCCTGACAGATTCATCAAATGGATAATGGAATGCATCAAAACAGTTAACTATATTGTCCTTGTGAATGGAGAAACAACTGAAACATTTAATGGTTCTAAGGGGTTTAGGCAAGAAGACCCTATCTCTCCTTTCCTATTTGCTATTGTGATGGAATATTTGAGTAGATCTCTCAATGAGCTGAAGAAGGAGACTACCTTTCAATACCATCCTAGATGCAGGAAATTAGGTATAACTCATATGAGTTTTGCTAATGACCTGCTATTGTTTGCCAAAGGTGATCTGTCTTCAATAGTTATAATGTACAAATAGTTTTCTCAACTCTCTGAGGCTTTTGGATTACAAGCCAACTTAGGAAAAAGTTCAGTTTACTTTGGTGGAGTGAAACTAGAAGTGAGAAATGGATTATCTAGGATTTAAGCAAGGAGCCCTACCTTTCAAATACTTAGGAATCCCTCTTTCCACTAAGAAAATAACACTTATTCAGTGGAAGAATTTGATTGAAAGAATCACATCCAAGATCTCTTCGTGGATTGCCAGAAAACTTTCCTATGCTGGTCGTTTGCAGTCTGTTATCTTTGGCATCCAAGCCTATTGGGATCAGTTGTTCATTTTACCTGTTAAGGTTCTGAAGATGATTGAGGCTCTTTGCAGAAGTTATGTTTAGTCAGGAAGTAATTCTGTTACTAAGAAGGCTTTTGTGGCTTCGGAGAAGATGTGTACTCCTAAATCTGTTGGTGGCTTGAATCTCATAAATTTACCTCTGTGGAACAAGGCTGCAAGTGCTAGGATATGCTGGGATTTAGCTCATAAAGAGGATAATCTATGGATTCGATGGATTAATGCCTACTACATCAAGCAACAACAGCTACAGCATATGCCAATCCCACAACAGGCTAGTTAGATGGTAAGAAGAATAATTAATTCAAGAAGTATTTTGCTCTAAGCTCAGAATCCAGATGGTCATATTAGTAGTATTAGGCAAATATACCTACAGCTATTGGGATACTTGCCAAAAATAAGTTGGAAGTGTCTAGTATTTCAGAACTCTGCTCGACCAAAGGTAGTATTCAATTTATGGTTGATGCTACATGGAAGATTTCCTACCTAAGACAGACTAGCTAATTGGGGATTAAATGTCAGTCATCAGGGTATTATGTGCCAAGGCCAAGTTGAAACAAGAGAACACCTGTTTGTGCAATGCTCTTATGCAACAACTTTGTGGAAGAAAGTAATGATATGGATTCAAGAAGATCAAATGACCACTCTCAACTGGGATCAACATCTCCAATGGATGATCACGAAAGGGAAAAGGGAAATCAAACAAGGCCAGTATTTTTAGGATGGGGTATGATGAAACTTCATATGCATTATGGATTGAAAGGAACACACGTACTTTTTATCAAAGATATCGTAACAGTGATGTATTAGCAAGAGAAATAGCTTACATTTGTAATGTTAGAGTAGTACCTCGAGCTAGGAACCAAATACAATAGTTTTGGTTAGATGAGTAGCTTAGTTATTCTGTTCTTAGCTTAGCAGTTTTGTCTACAGATTTGAGAGAGTCAGCTGAGTATTGTGCTTGACTATGGAATTGTAAAGTTTGATCTTTGGTGATTAATACAAAAGAAAATTAATTACCAAAAAAAAAAAAGAACTAAACTAGTGTAATTTAATTTTTCATGATTTTCAATTATTAAGTATTCAATTAATATCTGAAAACGTGAAATTAAAATCTAAAATGCAAACAAGTGAAAGATAAAAAAATATTTTTTTGATGCTTTTTAGGATTTTAAAATATTTCTAAATATGCATGAATGCAAATAAATGCAAACAAACAATTAAAGATAAATTACTAAAAATTCTAAAAATCAAAAAGAACTAAACTAGTGTAATTTAATTTTTCATGATTTTCAATTATTAAGTATTCAATTAATATCAGAAAACGTGCAATTAAAATCTAAAATGCAAACAAGTGAAAGATAAAAAAATATTTTTTGATGTTTTTTAGGATTTTAAAATATTTCTAAATATGCATGAATGCAACTAAATGCAAACAAACAAATAAAGATAAATTTCTAAAAATAAAAAAGACACCAAGAAAGAGTTATTGTTTGTGGAATTTTTAGGAGTAATTTAGGCAAGGCAAAAATTACGTGCTCGCACCATTTATTTTTTAGATATTATACACTTTTGTTAGAAGTGCATATTTCCCAACTAGTCCGGACTCATTCTGGGAAGTTCCACTTTAGGAGAAAAGTATTCACTACCCAAGCTTTTTCCAATTTCAGAGCTCGAACTCGAGACCTTTTATTATGGATTTGGAGGATGGTAACTTCTATTTGTGTAATATCTACTGGTGGAATAGTTTTATATATTTGTTTGACCCAAAAACGTAAATCTTGGTTCAAATAATTAATTTCAGCTAAACATAGGTTAATCGTAGTTAAAAATAATATCCTCAGATCTTGTAAATCAGAAAAGATAGTTGAATGGCGTTTAAGAGGACAATAATGATTCTAAGTAATAAATGCTTTTTACTATCAAGAACAGCAGCAACCTGTATGATATTCAATAAATGACAACATAATGGCACTCATGTAATTAAGAGGAATAATTTAATCAGCAAGAGGTGGGACAAAAGAACCATCCACCTGACAATGATTGAACGACAGATCCTCAAATGATTGAGGATTCCATGGATCTGACGTGAATCTTTGTCACGACTCAAATTCCCAACCCTCGGGATCGTGATGGTGCCTAACACCATACTTGCTAGGCAAACCAATATTAAAATTTAGCTGACCGAATTCTTTTACAGGTTTATTTAGACATAAGTAAACAGTTTAAAATAAGTGCGAAATCTATTACTATTCCACCAATGATATCAATAATAATTAAGTAACGAAACGAAATCATGAAACTAATGCTAATATTGAAATACCCAGGGTCTGGTGTCACAATTCACGAACTATTAAGAATACTACAAGTATATGGCTGAAAAAAAGTATATCTTTGTTTCAAATGAACTAAAACATCAATCTAATTAATAAGAGGAAGACTCCAAGAATCTGCTGACGCTAGCAGATCTACCTTGTGTCTCCATGTGAATGCTCAACTACTGCTCAAAGAATCAGCGCTGGCTGATACCTGGATCTACATAAGAAGTGTAGAGTGCAATATCAGTACAATCAACCCCATGTACTGGTAAGTGCCGAGCCTAACCTCGACGAAGTAATGACGAGGCTATGACGGGGACTTTATAACATAACCTGGATACAATGTATAATGAAACAAGAAGGGAATAATAACAAATTAAATAGTACTTGCAACAAATGAATAGAACAACTCGGTTAACTATTCCAGTTCTCAGGTATAACCAATTCTCACGAAAATTTCCAAGTTTCAGTTTAAAATAACCGTAAGTGCAGAAATATGAAATGACAACAATAAAATAGTGAGTATTCCAGGCTTTATGTTTAAAATCAGTAAAACATGAATATCCTCCCTTATTGCTCCTCGTTGCGGCACACAACTCGCTCCCACATGTCCACCCTTATTGCACCTCCCTATATATAAAGCACCCTTATTTCTCCTGTTGCGGCATGCAACGCGATTCCACCTGACCACCCTTATTACTTCTCGTTGCGGCATGCAACCCGCTCCCACCAGACAATCACATCTCTCTATTTATAAGAAGATTTCACAATTTAGGCCAAAGCATTTCACAATATTTATGTCTCAACAATTGTAAGTAGAAAGCTGTACTATTTATGAACTTCATCAATTATCATTTCACAATAAAACTAACCGTGTGTATCGTAAAACACTGTCAACCAGCTCAACCCTTTTTATACCACAATGATGTCAAGGGATCAACTAACACTTCCAAATGCGTGAAATAATATTTAACAACAAGTTGACGAAAATAAGTGGACATAGAGGCATCAAAATCATGAAAACCAATAAGCCAGGAATCAAACAAATTGGGAACAGGGAAGGGATCATGTTCAACAGATAGTTTAGTGGTGCATAGATATTTGCCACCTCACCTATACACCACACACATGCAAATTCACATAGCATTTAAGTTGGGGATTCCTATTCCTTCAAGCCAAGGTTAAACCAAATACTTACCTCAATTTCACAAGCAATTCACTGCTCAAGCACAACTTTTCCTTTAGAATTTTCCTCTAACCCGCTCAAATCTAATGACAATTAGTTAAATACCATTAATTATTGCTGAAGGCATTAAATTTAATGAAAAATCATGGTTTTCCTATCAAAGGACAAAAATCGGCACCAGGCACGCTTGGTCTAAACTCGAGGTTCGGACCAAAACCCGTTTACCCATTCTCCCCCGAGCCCTATATAAAATTAATTTTGGAATCCGACCTCAATTCGAGGTCTAAATTCCCAAATTTCGAAGTTCTTATATTATACCCAAAAATCCCAATTTTTACCATGAAAACTCTAGATTCTAGGTTGAAATCTTGTTAAAAGTTGCTAAGGATTGAAAGGAATTAGTTTAGAGATCACTTACCAATGATTTGGAGAAGCTTGGGTCTTTGAAAAATAGCCTATGGAGTTTTAGGGTTTGAGAGAATTGAAAAATAGGTGAAAATCCCGTCTAAAATCTCACTTAAAAGGCTTCAGTTATCGAAAATGTGATCAGGGGTTCGCAATTGCGAACCCTTTGGAAATCCTGCTGCCTTCGCATTTGTGACAAAAGTGTCGCATTGCGACATATGGAGGCCTTCGCAATTTCGGCCAGTGCGTCACATTTGCGAGGTTGGCCTTCGCAAGACTTCTTCGCATTTGCGACAAAATCATCACATTTCCCAAGCATGTAGACTTCGTAATTTCGAAGCCTGATCAGAGGCCTGGTGACAGACACCAGATGCACAACTGAGATTTTTCTAATTCTACACACTCCGTAGCCTACCCAAAACTCACCCGAGCCCTCGGGGCTCCAAACCAAACATGCACTGAAGTCTAAAACTATTATACGAACTTTCACGTGCGACCAAATCATCAAAATAACATCAAAAACTACGAATTTAATCTCAAACTCATGATTTTCCTCAAGAACACTTCAATTTCACAATTTCTCAACCGGACGTCCGAATCACGTCAAATAAATTTTGATTCTCATTAAATTTCACAGATAGGACTTAAATGCCATAACAAACCTATATCGGGTTCCAGAACCAAAATACGGGCCCGATACCAACGATTATAAACATTAGTTCATTTCTTTATTTTCTTAATAATCCAGCAAAAACAATTTTCTTCAGAAATTGATTTCTAAGGCTAGGGACCTTGGATATTAGTTGCGGGCATACGCCTAAGTCCCATATTTTTTTGTGGACCTCCCGGGATCGTCGAAACACAGATCCGGGTCCGTTTTCTCAAAATATTGACCGAAGTCAACTAAAATAAAATTAAACTCCCAAAATTTGTTATTTCATATATTTTCACATAAAAGCTTTCTGTTTCGCGCTTGGACTGCGTACGCAAATTGAGGTAATTAAAAATTAATCTTTTTAAGGCTAATGAGACCAGCATAATATCTTAATTCATAAGATGACCCTTTGGTTCATCACAATTTCCACCTCTAAAACAAACATTCATCCTCGAACGAACATAGAAATTACCTGAACTGGTAAACAGGTAGGGATATATACTCCGTATGTACGACTCGAACTCCCAAGTAGCTGCCTCAACATGTTGAACTCTCCATTGCACTCGAATTGAAGGGTAACCCTTTGATCTCAACTGACGAACCTGCCGGCAACTGACAAACCTGCCGGTCTAAAACAACTGTCGACTCCTCCTCATAGGTCAAATCTTTTTTCCAATTGGAGAGAGTTGAAATCTAACACGTAGGACAGGTTACCATGATATTCCGGAGCATAGACACATGGAATACTGGATGAACTGAGGATAACCCTAGAGGAAACACAAGTCTATGAGCTAACTCCCCACTCTATCGAGAATCTCAAATGGCCCAATGTACCTAGGGCTCAACTTTCCCTTCTTCCCAAACCTCATAACAAAAGTAATACCTTTTCTCCGACCATGAATTCTATGTCACGAACCTTAGAGTCGGCATAACTCTTTTTCCTAGAATAAGAACTGATCTCAAGAACCTTCATAATCAATAACACAGGCGCGGAGCATATCCTCCAAGATCTGAATAATACGATCAGACTGCCCGTCCTTCTGAGGATGAAACGTTGTGCTCAACTCAACTCATGTACCTAATTCATGCTGAATTGCCCTCCAAAAGTGCGAGGTAAATTACGTACCTCGATCAGAAATGATAGACATGGGCATACCGTGAAGGCGAACAATCTCTCGAATATATATCTCTGCCAGCCGCTCCAAGGTATAAGTTTTTGCCACCGGAATGAAATGTGCTGATTTAGTCAGCCTATCCACAATAACCCAAACGACGTCAAACTTCCTCTGAGTCTATGGGAGTCCAACAACGAAGTCCATAGTGATATGCTCCCACTTCCACTCAGGAATCTCAATCTGCTGAAGCAAACAACCGGGTCTCTGATGCTCATGCTTCACCTGTTGACAGTTCAAGCAACGAGTCACATAAGCAACAATATCTTTCTTCATCCTTCGCCACCAATAATGCTGCCGGAAGTCCTAGTACATCTTGGCAGCACCTGGGTGAATAGAATACTTAGAACTGTGAGCTTCCTCAAGGATCAACTCACGAAGCCCGTCAACATTAGGCATACACACTTGACCTTGCATCCTCAAAACGCCGTCATCTCCAACTGTAACTTACTTGGCACCACCGTGCCGAACTGTGTCCCCAAGGACCATCAAGTGCAGGTCATCATCCTGTCGATATTTGATACGCTCGAATAAAGAAGACCAAGCGACTGTAAAAGCTAAGACACGGTGGGGATCAGAAATGTCTAACCTCACGAATTGATTAGCTAAAGTCCGAACATCTGAATCTAATGGACTCTCACCGACTGGAATAAATACAAGGCTGCCCATACTCACTGCCTTCCTACTCAATGCATCAGCCACCACATTGGCCTTCCCTGGATGATACAATATAGTGACGTCATAATCCTTCAATAACTCTAAACATCTCCTCTGTCTCAAATTAAGATCCTTTTGCTTGAAAAAGTACTGGAGACTACGATGATCCGTATAAAACTCACACGACACACCATAAAGATAGTGCCTCCATATTTTCAATGCGTGAACAATGGTTGCTAACTCTAAGTCATGGACAGGGTAATTCTTCTCATGGAATTTCAACTGCCGAGATGCATATGCAATCACTCTGCCCTCCTACATCAATATCGCTCCAAGCCCAACATGGCAATCATCACAATATACCGTGAAAGATCCTCAACCCGATGGTAACACCAACACCGGTGCTGAAGTTAAGGCGGTCTTGAGATTCTGAAAGCTCGGCTCACACTCGTCCGACCATTTGAATGGAGCACCTTTTTGGGTCAATTTAGTCATTGGGGCTGCTATAGATGAAAACCATTCCACAAAACCAATGATAGTAACCTGCCAAACCCAAGAAACTCCTAATTTTTGTGGTTGAAGTGGGTCTAGGACAGTTCTTGACTGCCTATATCTTCTTAGGATCTACCTGAATACCCTCTGCTGATACGATGTGACCCAAGAAAGCTACTGAATTCAACCAGAACTCGCACTTTGAAAATTTTGCATACTACTAATTATCCCTCAAAGTTTGGAGCGCTACCCGGAGGTGCTTCTCATGCTCCTCCCGATTGCAGTAGTATATTAGAATATCAGCAATGAACACAATTACAAATGAATCCATATAAGGCTTGAAAAACCGATTAATCAAATCTGTAAAGGCTGCTGCGGAATTAGTTAAACCAAAAGACATCACCAGAAATTCATAGTGCCCATACCTCGTCCGAAGGCTGACTTAGGAACATCGGATGCCCTAATCTTCAACTGATGGTAGCCCGATCTCAGATCAATTTTTGAAAACACACTGGCACCCTGAAGTTGATCATATAAATCATCAATTCTCGGCAATGTATATTTATTCTTGACAGTGACTTTATTCAACTGTCGGTAATCTATACACATCCTCATAGATCTATCCTTTTTCTTCACGAATAAAACCGGTGCACCCCAGGGCGAGACACTAGGCCTAATGAAGCCTTTATCAAGCAAGTCTTGCAACTGTTCTTTCAATTCTTTCAACTCTGGTGGGGCCATCCGGTATGGAGGAAGAGAAATGGGCTGAGTGATGGGAGCCACATCAATGCAAAAATCAATATCCCTGCCGGATGGCATCCCCGACAGGTCTGCCGGAAACACCTCGGGAAACTCATGAACAATAGACACCGAATATATCAAAGAGACTTCATCATTAGAATCACGAATATGAGCCAAATAAGCCAAGCATCCCTTATTAACCATGCGACGAGCCTTGGCATAAGAAATCACTCTGCTGGGAGAATGACCACGAGTCCCTTTCCATTCTAATCGAGGCAGCCCTGGCAAGGCTAACGTAACTGTCTTGGCGTGACAGTCCAAGATGGCTTAATAAGGTGACATCCAATTCATGCCCAATATTATGTCAAAATCGACCATGTCAAGAAGCAAAAGGTCTACGCTAGTTTCAATACCCTCAATAACGACTACACACGGACGATACACATGATCTACAACAATAGCGTTCCCCACGGGCGTAAACACATAAATAAGGACGCTTAAGGAATCGTGGGGCACAACCAAATACGAAGCAAAATAAGATGATACATAAGAATAAGTAGACCCCGGATCAAACAGAACTAAAGCATCTCTATAGCAAACAGAAATGGTACCTGTGATAACAACATCGGAGGACTCCACCTTGGGTCTAGCCGGAAATGCATACAATCGGGGTGGGGCCCCATCACCCTGGCCATGCCTCTTGGACGACCTTTGACAGGTAGACCTCCACCTCTAGCAGGTTGGCCTCCACCTCTAACATTTTGACCTCTACCTCTAACTACCTAGTCCCTACCCCTGGCTGGCTGAGCAGGTGGTGCTGTAGCTGGTGCCGGAACTATAGCACGAGAACTCTGATCCTGAGGCTTATTATCCAAAAATCTCGAACAAGTTCTCTGAATATTCCCATACTCACCACACTCATAGCACCCATCCTAATATTTAGGCTGACCTTGACGAGTCGGCTGACCACGATAATAACTATGAAGAGGAGGTGCTCTGATAGGGGCTGGCTGATTAGAATAAGGCAAGTAAGATCCACGACCACCTGAGGCACCATGAGACGTCTGAAGTGCTGAATTAAATGTCCTGGAAGAATGTCCTCTACCATGAGTATCCCCGCCTCCAGACGAGGCAACCCTGAATCTATCAAAATGACGAGGTCTCTTGTGCGAACCCTGACCTCCCAGTTCAAGGACCATTTCAACTCTCTTGGTCACATTGGCCGTATCCTGAAATGAAATCTCACTCCCTGTCTCCTTAGCCATCTGCAACCTGATCGGCTGAGCAAGGCCCTCAATAAATCTCCTGACCCTTTCTCTCTCTGTAGGCAACAAAATAATAGCATGCCGAGCCAAATCCACAAATCGAGTCTCATAATGGGTGACAACCATGCTGCCCTGCTGAAGACGCTCAAACTGGCGGCGTCGCTCCTCTCTAGTAGTGATCGGAAGAAACTTCTCCAAAAAGAGATGTGAAAATTGATCCCAAGTCAGAGCAGGTGATCCGGGTGGTCTAGTCAACAAATAATCCCTCCACCATTTTTTGGCGGAACCAGTTATCTGAAAAGAGGCGAAGTCGACCTCATTGGTCTCCAAAATACTTATGTTCCGAAGAACCTCATGAAAACTATCAAGATATTCTTGAGAATCCTCCGAAGTAGCACCACTGAAATGAACAGGGAAAGCTTGATAAACATGTCCAGTCTCCACAAAGTGTCGGAGGACTTAATTGCTCCATCAACAAGCGGTGCTGCAGCAACTAGCTGAACTACCCCAGCTGGATTGGCTGCCGGGGTCTGAATCTGTAGAGTAGTCTGATCAGGATTGTGGGTAGCAGGAGTCTGGACCCCCGCTTCAGCCTGAGATATGGATGCTGCCACTGGTAGCGCGCGAATATAGGCTACACCCTCCATAAGGCCCACCAATCAGACCAAAGAATCCTGAAGCACCGGGGTAGCAATAAACCCCTCTGGGACCTGAGCTGGTCCCGCTGGAATAGTTTGAGATGGAGCCCCCTCATTAATCTCTATCTGGGGTTCCAAAGTTGGGGCTGCTGTCTAAGCAATGGGCTGAGTCCTGCCCCTGCCTCGGCCTCTAACATGGCCTCGACCTCTGCCCCTAGTAGGAGCTGCTCCTGCTGGAGGAACGGATTGATGGTTAGCGAAAGAGGAAGCACGTGTTCTCGCCATCTGCGAAAGAATAAAAGAGTTCAATCAGTATGAGACATCTTTGAGAGATAAGTACAAACGTCTCCATGTCGATCCTTCTGACTCTATTAAGCTTGTTTGTGAATTGTGAGACCTAGGTAACCTAGTGCTCTGATACCAACTTGTCACGACCTAAATTCCCAACCCTCGGGATTGTGATGGCGCCTAACAGCATACTTACTAGGCAAGCCAATGTTAAAATTTAGTTGACCAAATTCTTTTACAGATTTATTTAGACATAAGTAAATAGTTTAAAATGAGTGGGAAATCTATTACTATTCCACCAATGATATAAAAAATAATTAAGTAACGAAACGAAACCACGAAGCTAATGCTAATATTGAACTACCCAGGGTTTGGTGTCACAATTCACGAACTACTAAGAATACTACAAGTATGTGGCTGAAAAAACTATATATTTGTTTCGAATGAACTAAAACAACAATCTAATTAATAAGAGGAAGACTCCAGGGATCTTCGGACGCAAGCAGATCTACCTCGTGTCTCCGTGTGAATGCTCAACTACTGCTCAAAGAATCAGCACTGGCGGGTACCTGGATCTGCACAAGAAACGCAGAGTGCAGTATCAGTACAACCGACCCCATGTACTGGTAAGTGCTGAGCCTAACCTCGATGAAGTAGTGACGAGGCTACGACGGGTCCTTTATAACCTGGATACAATGTATAATGAAACAAGAAGGAAATAATAACAAATTAAATAGTACTTGTAACAAATGAATAAAATAACTCGGTTAACTTTTCCAGTTCTCAGCTATAACCAATTCTCACGAAAATTTCCAAGTTTCAGTTTAAAATAACCATGAGTCCAGAATATGAAATGACAACAATAAAACAATTAGTATTCCAGTCTTTACGTTTAAAAATCAGTAAAACATGAATATCCTCCCTTATTGCTCCTCGTTGTGGCGCGCAACCCGCTCCTACCTGTCCACCCTTATTGCTCCTCCCTATATATATATATATATATATATATATATATATATCATCCTTATTTCTCCTGTTGTGACGTGCAACCCGATTCCACCTGTCCACCCTTATTACTCCTCGTTACGGCTGCAACCCGCTCCCACCAGACAATCACATCTCTCTATTTATAAGAAGATTTCACTATTTAGGCCAAAGCCTTTCACAATATTTATGTCTCAAAAATTGTAAGTAGAAAGTTGTACTATTCATGAACTTCATCAATTATCATTTCACAATAAAACCAACCGTGTGTATCGTAAAACGCTATCAACCAGCTCAACCCTTTTTATACCATAATGATGTCAACGGATCAACTAACACTTCCAAATACGTGAAATAATATTTAACAACAAGTTGACGAAAACAAGTGGACATGGTGGCATCAAAATCATGAAAACCATTAAGCCAGTAATCAAACAAATTGGAAACAGGGAAGGGATCATGTTCAACAGATAGTTTGGTGGTGCATAGATACTCGTCATTTCACCTATACACCACACACATGCAAATTCACATAGCATTGAAGTTGGGATTTCCATTCCCTCAAGTCAAGGTTAAACCAAACACTTACCTCAATTTCACAAGTCATTCACTGCTCAAGCACAACTTTTCCTTTAGAATTTACCTCTAACCCGCTCGAATCTAATCACAATTGGTTCAATATCATTAATTATTGCTAAAGGCATTAACTTTAATGAAAAATCATGATTTTTCTATCAAAATAAAAAAATCAACTTCGGGCCCCCTTGGTCTAAACTCGAGGTTCGGACCAAAACCCGTTTATCCATTCTCCCCCGAGCCCGAATATACAATTAGTTTTGGAATCCGGCCTCAATTCGAGGTCAAAATTCCCAAATTTCGAAGTTTTTATGTTTTACCCAGAAATCCCAATTTTTACTATGAAAACTCTAGATTCTAGGTTAAAATCTTGTTAAAAGTTGTTAAGGATTGAAAGAAATTAGTTAGAGATCACTTACTAATGATTTGGAGAAGTTTGGATCTTTGAAAAATCGCCTATGGGGGTTTAAGGTTTGAGAGAATTGAAAAATGAGTGAAAATCCCATCTAAAATATCACTTAACAGGCTGCAGTTATCACAAATACGATCAGGGGTTCGCAATTGCGAACCCTTTGGGAATACTGCTGCCTTCGCATTTGCGACATATGGAGGCCTTCGCAATTTCGGCCGGTGCGTAGCATTTGCGAGGTTGGCCTTCCCAGGTCTTCTTCGCATTTGCGACAAAATCATCGCATTTCCCAGGCCTGCAGACTCTCGCAATTGTGAAGCCTGGTCTCGCAATTTGCGAGATCAGAGGCCTGGTGACAGACACCAGATGCACAACTGAGATTTTCCTAAGTCTACACACTCTATAGCCTATCCAAAACTCACCCAAACCCTCGGGGCTCTAAACCAAACATGCACGCAAGTCTAAAAACATCATACGGACTTGCTCGTGCGATCAAATCATCAAAATAACATCAAAAACTATGACCTCAAACTCATGATTTTCCTCAAGAACACTTCAATTTTACAATTTCTCAATCGGACGTCCGAATCACGTCAAATAAATTCCGATTCTCACCATATTTCATAGATAGGACTTAAATGTCAAAACTAACCTGTACCGGGCCTCGAAACCAAAATACGGGTCCGGTACCAACGATTACACACATTAGTTCATTTCTTTATTTCCTTAATAATCCAGCAAAAATAATTTTCTTCAAAATTTGATTTCTAAGGCTAGGGACCTCAGATTTTAGTTCTGGGCATACGCCCAAGTCCCATATTTTACTGCGGACCTCCCTGGATTGTCGGAACATAGATCCGGGTTCGTTTGCTCAAAATGTTGACCAAAGTCAACTAAAATCAAATTTAACTCCCAAAATTTATTATTTCATATATTTTCACTTAAAAGCTTTCCAGTTTCGCGCCCGGACTGCGTATGCAAATTGAGGTAATTAAAAAATAATCTTTTTAAGGCTAATGAGCCCAGCATAGTGTCTTAATTCATAAGATTGGGTCATCACAATCTTGTATTTAGCGAAGAATGAATCTTTTTCAAATTGTTGTTCTTACAATTGAATCTCACGTGCCTCTATCCTCTCTCTTTTTTCTATTTATATGAGGCATATTCCTAGTAAACTCTAATAGTAAATGTACATAGAATATTCATAAAATATTCTCTTTAATATCCTATTTCGAAAACTATCCATTACAGCTTCATCGATGATGCTCAACCTTGACCATGATTGGCACTTCGACCACTGACTTATGTCGGCTCTTCGGCTATGAGCTTTATTGCTTCATGATTCATCTCGACTAACAGCGGTTCGAGAACCCTTTTCTTAGTATTATCTTATTTCAAATATTTTAGGGTGAATTTTGACCCGTACAATATTACGTGGCTCTCCTCTATTCACCAGTTTTAGCTGTTACAATAAAGGATAAGAGACTCTATAAGGTTAAAATAACTTTAAAACGAACGAGATTATTAAACTTTTGATTCGCTATCAAAAAAACAAGTGAGAATCATGCCTCTTATTTAAGGAAGAGTCTTATTATATTGTAGCCTCTCTATGCCAACCAGAGTCTAGAAATATAAACTTTGTATCATCTCTAATATTTAATTATTTATCTAGAAAGAAAATGAAAAAAATAAAAAATAAGATATCCTTGTAGTTAGGTAGGGAGCATGTTTTATGACAATAGAGGTACGTATTTTCGTATTTAAATTTTAATTAGAACTATAGAACTAGGTGCGGTTTAGTCAAAGTTGAAAAGACAACCAGCTATCACATATTCACATTCTCCTTAGCAAATGTATATTTTATATATAAGAGTGTGTTATATACATATAATGAACATATTTTATATAATTTTTGATTAGCAAATGCAATTATTTTTGGCTGACCGATCAATTTTGTGTTTTGCCCATTCTCCTCTCCGATCCTCTACACATATTCGCTTAAAAAATTGCGGCATCATTCTTCTTGTTTTTTTCTTTTTTTTGGTATTTCATTTAACATCGAGTATTTCCTTTGGGGTCCAACTAATTCAGACTCACACCGGGGAGTTTTACACTTTGGAGGTAAAATATTCTCTTCCAAAGACAACTCCATTCTTAGAACTCGAACTTAACCTTCGATTAAAGACGAAAAAAGTACTTATCACTCCATCATTATCTTTAGTGGTGCGGCTTCAATTCATGCTTGAGTAGCTGTACCAATTTCATTTATGTATCGATGGAATTTTTTAGTTTTTAAGTATGTGAAATTACATTGACTTACAGATAGGTATTGTTTTATTATTTGACCAAAAAGAAAGCATGCAACATGCCTTTTTCTGCCTCCTAGCCATTTTCTGGGTTTTCAAGATTGCATTTATCAAATAATATTGCATCAATTCATCACCTATGGTCAATGTCCCATATCATTTTGATATTAAGAGCGGATTTAGAGAGTTAGTTACGGGTTCACATGAATCTAAAACTTTTACTCAAACCTTTTATATATATATATATATATATATATATATATATATATATATATATATATATATTATTCATTCGCAAACCCGGTTGTTATTATAGATATACTAGCATATATTAACTTATAAACTTTAAATCTTGGACCGTCTCTAATTATGATTTCCTTATAAGCCATTTCTCTTTTTAGTTTAAAACAAGTACAACCATACCTCTCTATAAAAACATCGCTATATAACAATCATTCATTATAAATTTTTTTTTTTATGAAATCAAATTTTATATTATATTATAATACATATTTTTTATAACAGTACTACTTTGCTAGACATCAAAGATATATGTTGGAGCACAAAGTTAAGACTTTTGACGATGAAGTATATATATATATATATAATATATATATTTTTTTCTGGTCAACATATTAAGGTAATCCATTAATAGATCAAGATTACAAGTCATTAACAATAATGCGCACCATTATAATTAGGATTATACATGCACCTATATATCAACTTTGACATAGATTTCTATGAAGTATCGTATTTTTCCACTCTTTTCACACTTATTAAGGTAGCCACATATATCCTCTTTCATGCAAAAAATATATAATAGAAAGAACAACGTGCAACATGGCTGCCATAAATTTACATGTTTGCACAGCATGTATATTGTGTTGTTGTTGCACAGCATGTATATTTTGAGCAGAAGATCTGTCAGGAATAGTCTCTTTATTCTATCGGGATACGGGTAAGGTCATATAAACTATACACTATATATCCTCCCCAAATTAGTAGTGTACACAAAATTTTTCGTAAACGGTGTCACATTTTGTAATAGGTGAACAAAGAAGTGAACAAATGAATAATTATAATGACATCATATCTATTAAAATAAAAATAAAATTCAAAACATTACTATAAATCTCTACGATGAATTTTTATTTTCTGAAATGTATTAATGATAGTCTCATTAGAAATACTAGTATCAAGTATGTCTTTTTCCGAGAATGATTTGAGTATATTTATTGTCTACTTGACTAACAATTGGATTCTTGCTCAAGTGATTTTTGTTTGTTGCTGAATTTTGTTAGAGGTCAATGGTTCAAACCACGCTTAACCAGTTGGACAACACGCTATTTTATTTCAAGTGGTGTCACCTATATTATTTTTATGTATTATCTGGTTTTGCTTAAGTCTATATATGCATTCAATAAATCTTTCCAACGAAGCGGCGTCACGTGACACCGCTTTCCATAAGGTGGCTCCGCCCCTGCCCCAGACCCCTCTCCTGTGAAATTTTATTGGGTTGTTAATGTTGTTGTTGTTGCACATCATGTATATTGTGATTATCCGATGATCGATTTTGTCTTTAGCAGAGGCGGAACCAGAATTTAAAGTTGCAGGATTCAAAATTCTAGTTCTTTAATTATTGCATTCTAGATTAAGAATTTATACATATTTAATGGATTTTTTAAGACAAGTTTGGAGTTAGATTAAAATTACTCGGTTCGGCCAAACCCCCAACATATATTATAGCTCCGCCCCTGGTTTTTAGTACACATGAAGTATTTTTTTTCCTGTATAGTTTAAGTTCATTAATATATACACAATCAAGTCATGTATAAAATAACTATAAGCAAATTTTATAATAATTTGATAAAATTAGTACCTACTATATTATTACAAGTTAATTATATGCATTGCGTAATTTTTTTTGTATTATCAATGTATATATGCATATAAGTTTAACTTTAAAAGAAGAGTTTACGTTAATACGTTTTATGCAATTGATAATGTAAAAATATATTTACACAATCAAATCACTTATATATAGTTACAAGCAAAATATTATGTGCTAATCATTTGGTAACCCGAGCAAAATAATCTGCTAATACATGTTAAATTACACTGAAATAAATACTAATTTCTGAGTAAAACAACTTAATTATTTAGCTGTCCTTTGGTTTTACTTTTACTCATTCTTAAGTCTTATGTCCTACAATTCGTGATAGAAAAGATAATGGATAAGACCATGTGTTTTTAAAAAACATTTTTTCTGTTTTAAGGAAAATAAAATATAGTTAAGCTGAAACTTCTTACTTCGACTTTTAAACATAACAACTACGAATGATAATTTGATCAGCAATGACGCTAGCTATGATTTCGTTAGCATTTTTCATTCAATTATACTATAATTTATATAATTCCACAAAATCTAAAGATAATATTTTTTAAAGAACTTACCCTACCAATTATATGTCCTATTTCAAGAGAAGGAAAACCAAATCAAGTCTTCAATACAAACAAAAATTTCTCTTCAAAGAAAACAGAATGACAAAATATTAAAGGGCGCTACTAAAAAAAATAGGAATTAACGACAGAAATATTTTTGTAGATAAACATTAAAATCCGTTGCTAGTTCTAACTTAGCGACAGATTATCTAAAAATTTTATTAGCTACGAGCGATTTAGTGATAAATTAGCGACCAAGTTCTCTTTACCCTAAAAACGGATAACAATTGAATTTATACATGGTTTTAAGGATACGTGATATAACTTGACACAAATTGAGAAATTATATTAATATTGAAATTGACTATAAAAGAAATAAATGCAAACCAAACGAAACGAATAACCTTGGCCCTCGAGTTCGATCACCCTTCAACCAAGAGGAGATTCAACTGATATAAGAACAGAGTAACAAGATGATGAAAGCTAAAAAAAAGATAGTGTATTGCCTTGTATTGTGTAAATGTAATGTGTTTTACAAAGGATCAGAACCCCTTTATATAGTAGAGGAGTCCTACTCTTGGTACAATTCTAAATGAGGTAAGAAATCTCATGATTGGCTAATTAATTGGTCTATCCTTGATACACGTTGAGATCTTCGTCGTGATCCACGCTCGATCGCGGATATTTCGTCTTTCCGTTATCCGGCTAAGAAAACCCCTCGATATCGATTTTGCTCGATCCCGGAGGCTCGAAATTTGATGGTGTAACCTCGAACCTCGGTTTGGTATGAGTTCAAGGTCGAACCTTAATCTATCACGTTCCAGTCTCGCCCAAGGGCTGGACTCGATTTTACCATATACAGATAGTCCCCTCGTTTCTCGAAGAGTGGGTGATGAGAAATGATATGAACTTCCAAATCCCGCCTCGATGGGCCATGGCGTAAGAGACCAACCCGACTATGACGTAAGAGACAAATGGATACCGAAACATCCCGTCGGTCCATTTACCAATGCATGTTAGTCACTGGTCGGCCGCTACTAGTTCTAAACTGTCACCAACAAGCTATACTTACCCTAGTTTTTCCTTATTCAAACTTTTACGTTCAAAGCTCCTCATATTCTTGCTTTTTCTTTAAAAATTCCTTTGCTTTACAACTCTTGTACCCAAATTTCTTGAACTTTCATCAAATCGCATACCATCTTAATTCTCTTTTTTCCTATTCTTCAATGGTGAAAACTTCTAAGACCGTTACCGCAAAAGGAGGCCGCTTCTTCATCACGACCCGCCGGCAGCGGGGCTGCAACGGAACCTCACCCCGAGGAATTCGTTCTGGCAGGGTGCCCTACTGTTACTGATTTTAAGGTTGAAAAGATCTCCTCTGTACCGGGCCGATGTGGTCTCGAGGTACATATGCGCAATCACCGAAGACCTTCTCACCAAAGTTAAATAGGACTGCAACTGGGTCAATAAGCATGTGGTGGTTCCTTTCCCCAAGGAATCGATCACTACCCATGTGGAGGGTTTTCTAAGTTTTTACACTTACCTCTTCTTGTTGGTTCCCTTAGACCCTATCATCATTGCCTTTTGCAAGAGGTATGATGTGACTCTCGGCCAGATCCACCCCTCCTTATGGAGAATAGTGATTCTCCTCTGATTTTGCGTAAGCAAAATCGGTCCCTTAGACTCTATCATCTTTGCCTTTTGCAAGAGGTATGATGTGACTCTCGGCCAGATCCACCCCTCTTTATGGAGAATAGTGATTCTCCTCTGATTTTGCGTAAGAAAAATCGAGGGATGTCCTTTTACCCTCAACCACCTTATGCGCCTCTACAGTCCCCGACTCTATCGAGGGGGTTGATCAAGTTTGCTCGCCAGGCCAGCAGGGCCCTGTTCTCTAGCATAGACGAATGTCGGGACCGAAGTTGGATAGGATGATTTGTTCGAGTAAAGAATTCGGACCTGATCCCTGCTGGAGACATGCCATTTCCTGAGAAATGGAACATGAAAAGTAAGTAGTACTTGTCTTTGAAGGTTTAATCTCGTTGTTTTCCCGCTTATCTTTTTCTTCATTGATGTTTTTGGTGTCACAATTGTGGCTCAAATGCCGGACCTAATTCCGGGACTTAAGGAATGGGTCGAGGGCCGTGTTTCACAGAGGCCATACTCCGAGCGGGCTTGGATGGAAATATCGAAGGGTCGATGGGAGGCCCGCAATCATGGTAAGAGTTTTTCCCTGGTACATCTAATATCATTTATTTTTATCATCATACCCTGATTGTTATGCTTTTGTTTTGCAGGTTTACCAAAGGACGTTGAGATGAGGCCTCTATCAAACGATGATGATACATACACTTACCCCTACTCCAAAACAGGCCAAAGAGAAGGGGAAAATAAAAGCCCTGATTCCCTTTGACTTCGAAAAGAAGAGACCGAGGAAGCGGCTGGAAAACATGGCCAAAAAAGCTGGGGCCCGGGAACTTTCATCGGACTCACTCAATCGGTTGAGGGACGAGTCTGAGGAAGATGAAGAAAAATCTGAGCTGGTGGACCCAGTAAGACGTGACTCCAAGATACCTCAACCATGCAGGTTGCAGAAGAGGCAATGGCCGAAGTCCCCGAGAAGGCCGAAAAAGAGACCCTGCGGAATATATCCGGAGGGACGAGCTCGGGGTGATCGATATTTTTGGATCCCCTCAAATTTCAGACGCCATGATTCATGAGGCCGGTATGTTAGAAATCCTTTCTTACGAGGGGCCTCATGGGGTGACTGACATCCACAACTTCTCAGACGGATTTGAGCCCACTGCCTCAAAAGATGTCGCCAGGCTTGGTGACTTGTCGGTGCCAAATAAGGTACCTTCATCGGGTGCTACTAGGTCTTCATCGAGCCCAAAACTGGTAGATCAATTCCCGGCCCCAAGTTCTAACCCCGATCGCAGGCAGTCGATAACTTTTTCTGTCTCCGAGGATAGTCGGGTCTTCTCTGCCCCCGTGGGGGTCTCTAACTACCTTAGATGCTTGGTGACCAAGGAAGAATAGACTCTGATGAATGCAATGGAGGTTCCTTGCCTATTTAACGAGGCCCAACATGCTTTGAATCGGGTAAGTTTGAGGTCCACTTCATTATTTATTTTAAACTTGAAGTTGTAAATAATTCTAACATCTTCCTTCGTGCTTGCTGCCTCCGGTGTTGCATCATGAGGCTTTCTTCCGAATCCACGGAGGAGCATGAGGCTAAGGTCGGGGAACTCACCGAGAAGGTGGATACTTACAAGCTTCTGAGTGAGAAAATCCGGGCCGATTTAGAAGCGACTCAGAGTGATCATGTCGAGATGGTTGAGCAGGTATTTCAAGTGCTTCACGATAGTGAAGATGAATTGGAGATAGTAATTAACGATCCGATCCTGCAGGTCCGGCAGAGGCTCGAACAAATCTAGAAGCTCAAGACACAGGTAGATACAATACAAGCCGAGGCTGAAGAATTCAAGAAGAATACGGATATCTTAGCATCGAAAACGGAAACCCTCCAAGCACAACTAGAATCAACCGAGACCCAGCTCCAAGTTGCAAAAGAGAAGGCCTCGGTACAGGTCAAGAAAATGGAGGATCTTCAATCTCAATTGGACTTGGTTTTTTCTGATAATGAAAACTTGGCCAATGAACTCGAAGTAGCCAGATCTAAGGTGGTCGTGGACAACACCAAAGCCGATGCTAAAGTGGACCAGTTCAAGCTCGATGTCGAGGCAATCCATGCGAAGTCCATGAGCATGGTGTATCATGCAATATGGCAAGCTCGAAGGGAAGCCCTC
The DNA here is from genome assembly GCA_005239505.1 of Nicotiana paniculata. Taxonomy (NCBI): domain Eukaryota; kingdom Viridiplantae; phylum Streptophyta; class Magnoliopsida; order Solanales; family Solanaceae; genus Nicotiana; species Nicotiana paniculata. Next base: position 67,667 of record ML321696.1, on the reverse strand, counting down.
GAGGGAGTTCATGCTCAGGGCTTCAAAATTATGACTGAAATCGAGAATGCCAAATCAGAGGAAGCCAGGGCCCGGAAGCTGGCCTTTCCTGAGGAAGACTCCGAGAGCTTAAGTGAGTCCAAAGACAGGGAAGATCCCGAGGATGGAGATGATACCTCTAATGAAGACCATGCTATTTAGGCCTTCACATTTTTTGCTTTCTTTTGCATCTTTTTGATGCCTTTTTGGTCGTTGTAAATTTTTGTACTAGGCCATTATTGCCTTTGTAAAAAGAATGATTATATATATAAGGCTTTCCTCCCCTTTTAGCTCTCAAATTTTTCCTTTGCTTTATTACTTGTATTCAAAAAAGCTGGAATGCCTTAGCATAAAATATCTTAGGTTGTGTAAGTTCAGACAAACAATGCCTTTACATTATTTTGTTTTGAGGCATCTCGGGGGTTCATTGTTACCCGGGAATTTCTCCAAAAGTAAGTAACTCAGATTATAGTTTGACGAGGGTAGCCTTTATAACCGGTTGTGAAAATATTTCTTTTTCAAAGGCCGAGTTTTTGTTACAGATTTCGGACGTCTTCAAGCCCTGTTAATTTGGTCATTTCCTTTTCGTTCGAGAGCTGCCCATTGAGCTTATTTTCCCGAGTTATCCGGGCTTGCCCGAGATAACAGTCCCAGAGTGGGGTGGCCGTGGCCTTTAGAAACCGAGGAGTTGTCTAATAGGTCTTTTGCCCCTGAGGCCTTGTGACTTGGGTTGTTTGAGTTAGACGGCAGTCCCCGAGTGAGGAAGTGATTGTTCGCATTCCGGTTATGTATTTCCCTTGGTCTCGTTATTTTCGGAAGTACGAAGCTCTTTAAGGGACGTAAAGAGGAAAAATTAAAACATAAGATGATTGCAAGGAAAGTGCTTCTCTTTAATTCGATAAAAACAACCATACATGCGTACATGTTTTATGCCAAGGATCGAGCAATCTATGAGGGCACGGTTCATTTTAACTGTTTGGCCCTTACAATAAATCCTATCTATCGAGACCCTTCCTTTATGAAGTAGTTTCCTCGCTAGAGTTGATATTCGAAGATAATGCATATCTGAGGATAGCCCCCAGTATTCGAGGTTGGTTGCAAAGGAACCTCGAATATTGTTGAATTGATCTTTGATGTCAATTCTTAATCGGGCTTGAATCTAAGTTAGCACGATCCATTGTCGTTTCTCGTTGACCAGCTGCAATTTTTAGTCTGAAATAAAAAGGAAATGGAATAGGGTTGCACCTTAGCAGTAATATCATTTTAGGTGAAATATATTCCAATTTCTCGGTAATTATTCTCCATTCATCATTCCGAGCTTGTGAGACCCTTTCCCGGTGACCTCGAGAATCTGGTACGGTCCTTACTAATTCGGACCCAATTTCCTTCGTTCAGATATCGAGTGTTGAGGGTGACTTTCCGTAGCACTAAGTCCCCGACATTAAAATATCGAAGATTGTCTCTTCTATTGTAGTATCTCTCGATCCGTTATTTTTGGGTGGCCAATCAGACTAGGGTGGCTTCACGCCTTTCATCTAATAGTTCAAGGATCGTATTCATGGCTTCTCCATTTGATACATTTGTTGCATATCGGAACCAGATACTCGGCTCTCCGACTTCGACCAGTATTAGAGCTTCGACACCATAAACCAATGATAATGGGGTAGCCCCGGTACTGGATTTCGAGGTTGTGCTCTATGCCCAAAGCACTTAGAGCAGAATTTCCTTTCACTTTCCTTTGGCGTCGGTTAGCATCTTCTTAAGATTTTGGATGATGGTTTTGTTGGTCAATTCGGATTTCCCGTCCCCGCTAGGATGATAAGGTGTTGATAGGATTCTTTTGATCTTCTGATCCTCGAGAAATTTGGTTACTTTGCTGTCGATAAACTGTTTCCCGTTGTCACACAATTTTTGATGGCATCCCGAACCGACATATAATGTGGTCCCAAATGAAGTCGATGACTTCCTTCTCCCTAACCTTCTCATAGGCCTGTGCTTCAACCCACTTAGAAAAATAGTTAATCATAAATAAAATAAATTGAGCTTTACCTGGTGCCCATGGAAGAGGGCCAACGATGTCCATCCCCCACTTCATGAATGGCCATGGTGACAAGACCGAATGGAGTAGTTCCCCGTGTTGGTAAATCAACGGTGCATGTCTTTGGCATTTGTCACATTTTCAAACAAACTCTTTCACATCCTTTTCCATGTCGATCTAGTAATAGCCGGCTTTGATTACCTTTTAAACCAATGATTCGACACCGGAAAGCCCTCGTGAACTTCCCTCAGAACATACTCTATATCTCTCGGTCCCAGACATATCGTTAGTGGACCATCAAACATTCTTCTGTACAAGGTTCCTTCTTCAGACAAGGTGAATCATGCTGCCTTCGTGCGCAGGGCCCTCAATTCTTTTGGATCTGAGGGAAGTTTTCTGGTCTTTAACTACTCTACGTATTTATTTCTCCAATCCCAGGTTAAGCTTGTGGAGTTTATCTCGGCATGGCCTTCTTTGACTAGTGACCTCATGAGTTGCACAACGGCCCCTGAATTGATCTCGTCGTCCTTGACCGATGACCCCAAGTTTGTGAGGCTATCGGCCTCACTCTTTTGATCTCGAGGCACGTGCTGCAAATTCCATTCCTTAAATTGATGCAAAGTTACTTGTAACTTATCTAGGTATCTTGCATTCGTTCTTCTCTAACTTTGAAGGTTCCGTTAACCTGATTCACCATGAGGAGGTAGTCGCATTTGGCTTCGATTACCTCTGCTCCCAAGCTTTTGGCTAGTTTGAGACCTGCAATTATGGCCTCATATTCAGCCTTGTTGTTAGTCAATTTCACAATTCTATTAGATTTTCTAACCACGTTGCCTATGGGCAGTTTTAGTACGATGCCGAGTCCGGACCCCTTTGCACTCGATGCACCACCTGTAAAGAGGGTCCAGATTCTCGAGGACGTCCCAAAGTTTACCAACAACTCTCTTTTGACCTCGGGTACTAGGGCCGGTGCGAAGTTAGCCATGAAGCCTACCATAATTTAAGACTTAATGGTTGTTCATGGTCGATATTCAATATCATACCCGCTGATTTCTACAGCCCATTTGGCCAATCTTCCCGAAAGCTCGGGGTTATGCATAATATTTTACAATGGATAAGTTGTTACGACACTATGGGGTGACCTTAAAAGTACGATTTTAATTTCTTAGAGGCGCTTATCAAAGCGAGCACCGATATTTCTAGGTGGGGATATCTAGTTTCGGCCTCGCCCAAGGTCCGATTAATATAATAAATCGGAAATTGTACCTTGTTCTTCACGGACTAGGACTCCACTTACCACTATCTCCAATACTGCCAAATATAAGTACAGTTGTTCGCCTGCCCTCGGCGTGTGAAACAGTGGTGGGCTCGATAAGTATCTCTTAAGTTCTTCCAAGGCATGTTGGCATTCCGGAGTCCGTGTGAAGTTATTTTTCTTCTTCAACAACGAGAAAAATCGATGGCTCTTATTGGAGGACTTCGAGATGAATCGCCCCAGGGCTGCTATGTGCCCAGTTAACCTCTGCACGAATTTTACATTGTCTACTACCGTGATATCCTTGATAGCTTTGATCTTGTCGGGGTTGATCTATATTACTCGGTTGGATAGCATGAATCCGAGAAAGTTTCCTGACCCGACTCTGAACGAGCATTTTTTCGGGTTCAGCTTCATGTTGTATTTCCTCAGTATACTAAAGGTTTCCTGCAAATGCTTCAAATGGTCCTCTTCTCGTAGGGACTTAACTAACATATCATCAATGTAAACTTCCATAGATTTCCCTATTTGTTCTTCGAACATCCAGTTTACTAGGCGTTGGTAAGTGGCACCAGCATTTTTTAATCCAAATGGCATCATGTTATAGTAGTAGGTACCATATTCAGTGATGAACGAGGTCTTTTCCTAAGCATCCGATTTCATTTGTATTTGGTTTTACCCGGAATAGGCATTGAGAAAATAGAGGATCTCGTGGCCGGCCGTGGCATTGATCATGCGATCGACATTAGGCAAAGGAAAAGACTCCTTGGGGCATGCTTTATTTAAATCCTTGTAATCTACACACATTCTAAGTTTGTTCCCTTTCTTATGAACTACTACTACGTTTGCTAACCATCCAGGGTATTTTACTTCCTGGATGGACCCTATTTTAAGAAGCTTAGTTACCTCGTCTTTGATGAAGGCATGCTTGATCTCAAACTCGGGACTTTTTTTCTACTTCACCGGATGGAACTTCGGGTCCAAGCTTAGTTTATGGATGGTGATTTCCGGTGGGATCCATGTCATGTAGAGATGATACCATGCAAAACAATCCATGTAAGCTATAATAAATTGAATAAATTTTTTCCCGAGCTCGAGAGTTAACCCCGTGCCCAGTTATACATTTTGTTCGGGAAGATGTTCGATTAGTATGACTTGCTCCAGCTCTACGACCGTTGATTTGGTAGCGTCGGAGTCATTAGGGACTATGAAGGATCGAGGGACCCCATAATAATCGTCTTCGTCAGTCCCCTGCTTCTCTAGTTGGGTCGAGGCCGACATCTGTGATTGCTATTTGGCCTCCTGTTTTCCCTTCGAATTTGACCCCTTCGTCAAAGAGAGTGCCGATATTGGAATCACTTTGTCAACAGTAAACATTTCCTTTGCGACGGGTTTCTCCCCGTAGATTTTCTTGATTCCCTCTGGTGTCAGGAATTTTAGAACATGGTGAAGGGTTGAGGGCACTTCCCTCATGTTGTGGATCCATGGTCTCCCGAACAGAGCGTTATACCTCATATCTCCCTCATTCACATGGAGCTTGGTTTCCTGGATGGTCCCGGCTACGTTCACTGGCAAAGTTATTTCGCCTTTGGTAGTTTCACAAGCAATGTGGAATCCGTTCAGCACTGGGGTTGCAGGCACAACCTGGTCCTGTAGGCCGAGTTGTTCTACGACCCTTGATTGAATGATGTTGGCCGAACTACCTGGATCAATTAACACACGTTTAACTCGATTCTTATTTATAAGTACAGATATAACCAATGCATCATTATAGGGCTACATGATCCTTCTGTGTCCTCGTCGTTGAAGAGCAAGGTTTCTTCTGGTAAGTAATCCCGAGTTCGTTTCTCCCTTGTGATCGAGACCTTGGTGCATTTTAACACTGGACCTTGGGGAACATCGACCCCTCCGACAATCATGTGGATGATGTGCTGAGGTTCTTTTTGCTCATTTTGTTTGTTGGAATCTCTGTTTCTGAAATGATTCTTGGATCGATCACTTAGAAACTACTGAAGGTGCCCATCGTTGAATAACCATCTACTTTTTCTCTCAACTGTCTGAAATCTTCCGTTTTGTGGCCGTGGGTGCCATGGTATTTTCACATTTGATTGGATTTCTCTGGGCTAGATCGGTCTATAGAGGTCGAGGCCATTTAGTATCTTTGATGCATCCGCTAGCCGATACAATGGCGGATGCGTCAACATTGAAGTTATATTCTGACAATTGTGGTGTTTCTTTAGGTCCAGTATGCCCGTCAAACCATTCTTTCTCATGAGCCCTCGAGAACTATGGCCTCGGTAATTTCTCCTTTCACTTTGTATAGGGTTGCGCCTAGATATATTGCTCCTACGATCTCCATTATACGGTTGGTATCGATCCCTGTTCAATCTTGGTTCTTGATCAATGTCCCTCTTGATTCTGTCAATGGACCTGATAGAATAAACGGACCCGGAAGGAGCCCCCAGCTGGTCGTGTTCGACTCTAATCTTCGATTGATACTGATTATGTACATCGACCCAGGTAACTGCCGGGTATTCAATCAAGTTCTTCTTTAACTGTTATGAAGCCACTGAGCTTCATACATTGAGTCCTTGAGTGAAAGCTTGAACGGCCCAATCATCAGCGACTGGTGGTAGTTCCATTCGTTCTATTTGGAACCGAGACACACACTCTCTGAGCATCTCGTTATCTTTCTGCCTTACCTTGAAGAGGTCCGACTTCCTAGTCTCGACCTTAATGGCTCCGACGTATGCCTTTACAAAAGAATCTACAAGCATAGCAAAAGAATCAATAGAGTTAAGTGGTAAAATATGGTACCATATCATAGCTCCCTTTGACAGGGTCTCCCTGAATTTCTTCAGTAACATGGATTCGATCACATCGTCCTCTAGATCATTCCCTTTAATTTCATATGTGTAAGAGGTAAAATGCTCATTTGGGTCGGTCGTCCCATTGTACTTAGGAATCTTGGGCATGCAGAACTTCTTGGGGGTCGGTTTGGGAGCCGCTCTCATGGGGAAAGGCTTCTGTACGAACTTTTTGGAATCCTAACCCTTCAATATTGGAGGTGCCCCCGAGATATGATCAACATGGAGTTATAAGTTTCCACCTTCTTGTCGTTTGCTTCGATCTTATTTTCCCCCGACTCAAATCGTTTTGTTAGCATCTTCATGATTGCGGGATCGGCCCCCAATTCATTCCCGTTTGATTTCCTTAACACCGATTCAACCTTGTGAACAACTTCCTAGGATAGCTCGGGCTGGATCCTGCTTGATGCATGAGCTGGGCTATCGCGTCTTGTTGAGCCTAAAACATCTCGAAGATCACCCGAAGGCTGATTCCGCCCTCTCACTGCCATATGTGCTCTGAGTCGCAGATCGAACATCCCTACATATGCTACTCTCGGGATCGATGGCCAAATTTGTGTTGATGGCTACATGCGAGCTGACGTCAATTGGATCCTGTCACGATCCCAAATCCACTAGTCGTGATGGCACCTAACCCAACCCGCTAGGTAAGCCAACTAATAATTATCCAATTCCAATAATATTAACAAGATAATTAAACGAAAGTAATTTACTGAATTTTATAAACATTTCCCAATGACTGGTAGTACAAATCATGAGCTTCTAAGAATAGAGTTTACAAAGTAAAAATTAAACAAATAAATAATATGCTTGAAAAGTACATAAACAGAGCTTTATAGAGCTAAAGCTACCACGAACAAAGGGGAAACCACAATCGAGACGCAGGTACATCTTCAATCTAGCTCCCATCGAACACATGAACACCAGCAGCAAACATCTGCACGCTAGGTGCAGAACTGTAGTATGAGCCAACATCTGCACGCTAGGAAATTCACGAAGTTAGTCTGTTACAAATTCGGATATAGGAAGAAAGTTGAGCAAACATGGATCTTAGTTATATATATCACATAATAGTAGAGTCCATACAATTCAGATTGCCCGATGGGGCATTACCTACTTGGCTATTACAGTAAAATAACATGACTCGAAGGATATTTTTGTTTCTAAAATATGCCAGCCTAGAGCAAACATCTTTTCTAACATTTTTAACTAGATAAGTAGAGCCTTCATAGTCTGAATTTAAAGCATCTATTACAAAATGAGAGGGATAGTAGATAATATTAAGATCCCTGTCGTTGTTGTCACACAGTGCTTTCCTAGCCATCATGTGTGCCGGCTTATTGGCTTCCCTGAAGATGTGGTGGATTTCCTGAACCTTCACCTGGATCATTAATAACGTGCACTCATGAATAATATTATTAAAGGTAGTGATTCCATTATCCAGACAAGTAATGGCATCAGTTGAGTTTGATTCCACCTCTATATTAGTTAAACCTTGTTCTTTGGCTATGTGAAGGCCTGTTTTTAATGTCATCAACTCCTCATGAAGAGGAGATAGGCCTGGAAGAGTCCCATGGAAACCAAGAACCCACTGACCCCTACTATCTCTGAAAAGTCCACCAAAACCACATAGTGATGTGGATTCCTTAAAAGATCCATCAATGTTAAGTTTAATGTAGCCCCTAGGTGGTTTAATCTAGTTAATTGATATTGGGACTCTTTGGTACATTATATGTTCCTTCTTTGTAAGGAGTTTGTATTCCACTGCTTGATTATAAGCATAATGGAGGGTCGATTTATTTGTGGTATTATTATATAAGTATTTATTTCTATTGATCCAAATTGTCCATATAACGAAAGGAAATATATCTTTCAAATTGATAATACCACTCTTAAAGGATATGTTTTGGTCACGTAAATTGGTTACTCAATCACTAACATTATTCCATCTACTCGTGTCAATACATAATAGTAACCATAAATCCTTCACGACTAGGCAATCTAAAAACACATGCATATAGGTTTCCCTATGGACCTTGCAGAAAGAACAAGTGGAATCAAAGTTAATGCCAATATGGTTCAAATAGCTTCTAGTTGGTAGTTTATCATAGAGACTCTTCCATATTAAGAATTTCAGCTTATTGGGGCAGTTTAGGTCCCAAATCCACATAAATTCTTTGTCATTGTTTTGATAATTTCCTATTAAGGAGTAGAACAATTTACTAGTGAATAGCCCATTGGCATTTAGAGACCAAATGGGCGTGTCACAATTATGCATGCTAGGGGTTGTAACATTTATTTTATTAATTAAGCTAGAATCAATACTCATGGATAATTTTGATAAGTCTCATTTGTTATTAATCCAAATATCCTTTATGGTCAGGAGATTATCCGTTTGAGCCAATGGGCCATATATGCGTTGACGGAGAGGGAGAGGATGATGAATTCAATGTCTATTCCAAACACTAAGGGTTGATGATTTATGAGGAAACCAAGTAATTCCTTTACTGCAGACTTTCCACCCTTGCAAGATGCTATTCCATATAAAGGAAGAGTTTTTTGTGGTTTTACTACTACCATAGAATCCTAAAATTATTTTTGCCCAAGGATAACTAGTGTTATTAAGGAGTCCCCAAGAGAGATTATATAGATTTACTAGGTTTTTACTCTTTGCCTTGTGAATTCCTAATCCACCATCCTTCTTATGCTTGGTGATACTGTCCCAGCTAATAAGATGAAGTTTTTTAGAGGTGGAATTTGTACCCCATACAAAATTTCATTTGATCTTATCTATAGTGCTAAGGATGTTGGTTGGAAGTAGAGTGTATTGCATTATGTAACTGGGGAGAGAGTTTAGGCATGATGTGGCCAAGATGGATCTACCCGCCATATTAAGACAATTGGACTTTTAGGTTTCCAGTCTAGCCAGCATGTTATCTAGAGCAAATTGGAAATCCTTGGCTCTAGGTTTCGAGTTTGTTATTGGAAAACCTAAATATTTCCCAAAGGTATTAATAATGTTTATGTTGAAAAAATTAGAAAGATTGGTTCCAATATGTTTAGGAAATTTTTTGAGATAATAATTTTTTATTTTGCCCTGTTGATGGACTGCCCTGACAAATAGCAAAACAAATCTAAACATTATTTAATGGTGCTTATAGAGTTGTCATTTATTTGGGACATTAGAGTTAGGTCATCCTCATAGAATAGGTGTGATATTTGGTGGTTGTTTTTTACTTTGGTAATTGGATTCCAACCACCTAAATCTACCTTATGGTTGATAACTGTGGAAAGCATTTCTATGCAAAGGATGAATAGATATGGGGACATAGGATCACCCTGTCTAATACCTCTACTAGGTGAAAAATAGCTATTTCTAGAACCATTAACCAAAATAGCTATTTTACTAGTTGAAACACAATTCATAATGAGCTTCGTGATATTTGGGGGGAATTTTAAAAAGTTCAATGCTCTATAGACAAAAGACCTTTCAAGACGGTCAAAAGTCTTTTCAAGATCTATTTTAAGGATCATATTATAATTTTTACCACGATATTTACTCATTTTAAGAATCAATTCTTGAATAATTATAGCATTATCACAAGCTTTTCTATTTTTGAGAAAACTAGCTTGGTAGGGGCTTATTAGAGTATTTAGGAAGGGCTTTAGACGGTTACTAATGACCTTACTGATAATTTTATGTGGGGCTATAATTCTATATTTTTGTACATTATTTGCCTTGCATTTTACATGATATATTGATAAATTATACTTTATTTGCGTGTAATGGAGTCTATTTTATGTTTACGTGAATTGGAGAAGAAAGTAGAGCAAAAGGGATACTTAACCTTTGAAAGTGTGCTCGAGAACGGTGAAAAGGAGATACCTGGCGACGCCAGGCTTGAAGCTAGTGTTAGGCTGGCTAGGCCAGGCAAAAGCCAGGTTGAAGATGGCGTTAGGCTGGTGAGGCCAGGCAAAAGCCAGGTTGAAGCAGGCGTTAGCCTGGTGGCGACATGCCTGGGGCCAGGACCATTCCGAGTTTTGAAGTTTTATTTCGTCTCCTGGTTTGACTGGGACTTGACCTACACGTTTAGGTCTTTTTCTACACATATAAATATACCCAAAAATGCCACTTTGAAGGGAGTTTTGTGACCGGAGGCAAGGACATCACGTGGATAACTTTTGGAGGAGAAAATCATAGAGTTCTTCATCTTTTTTCTATTCTTTGTAATTTATTTATGCAAAACACTTGGAAAATTGTTACTACGAACATGAGTGGCTAAGCACTCTAGTTCTGGGGTTGTGATTTAGCCATGAATATTGTTGTTTAACGTTAGGTTAACCTTGATTATAATTTACTAATATATGGTTGTTTCTTCAATTCTGTGATTAATTGCTTAATTGTCTGGCCAGCAGTTAGATTCTATTTACTATCTATGCTATGCTTGGGAAAGTCATGTATAGATTAGAGAAGAATTGAAGAGAGTGCGATCTTAACTCTTAGGAGGGCGTATTTGTGGTTAGGATAGGAATACACCTAGTCACCGTGCTTAATTAAATATCGTAATCTTAATGTGTTCTTAATAAATTAATTTCATAGGAATACAGGCGTTAATCTATTTTGAATAGGTGAGTAGCACTTCGGGAGAAGGCTATGAGAGCAATTATCGATTAATTAGCAACCATGAGTGAATTGTATGAAAGGGAGAGTTAATTAGAACACAATATGAATGGTGAATTGATCACAACCCTGGAATATTTGTCTCTACTTAATACACAAAAATAAACTTGTTACTTGATAATTTAGTTATTACTTAGAATTATAGTTTAGTATAATCATATTCTTGGACTTGATTTTGGCTTGACTGAATAACAATTTTAGTGGGTAGTTGATACAATTCTCTGTGGGTTCGACACTCGACTTATCATTTTATTATATGTACGACCACGTATAATTACATGTGAATTTTGGAGCAACAAGTTTTTGGCGCCGTTGCCGGAGACTTGGAAATTAACCAGTCTACTAGATCAGATTTTTACTCTTAATCTATTCAAGTTTTTAGTTTTAGCTTAGTTAGTATTTTATTATCTTTGTTGACATGACATCTTGGAATCATAATTGGTCGAATTGTGGTTATTCTTATTATGGTGATCCTTGTCCTTATTGTGGAGGACCACACTTGTGGCAAATTGTGAATCTCAATCTTATGGGTGGAATATTTGTAATGTGTGGGGTGGTCAAGATGGCCATTGGGATGGCTGTCCTAATTCTTATTATTTTTCTTAGAGGTCTTATTATGATGTTTTTAATAATTTTTATGAGTTTGATAGGAGCAAGGAGGTGGAGGATATGGAACAGGTTGAGCGTATTATGGACATGATGATGCAAGTGGAAACCGAGCAACAGGACATGATAAGCCAAGTAATCGATCAACAAGTTCTTAACGCCTTAGTGATCAAAAGACTCCAGGCTAGACTGGACGAATTAGTGGCCAGTTTCCAAGAAGAACCTCAACTCGACGAAGGAGGCGAGTTCTCACAAAAAGATGATTTTGAAGAAGCAGATATAGTGAGTCAATATTGGCTAGAGGAACAAGGTCGACTGATAAAATCTCATGAGTTTCTCCGTGATGGTCTTTCAAATATGACAAAACAACTGATAGAAGGAAGAACTGAGCTCAGGCAAGAGATAGACCAATTTGGCTCAGATATCCATGACCTGCAGACTCAATTGAATAAAAAGGTTGAGATGTCTGATGCCCTACAACTAATTTTTGTGGATGTTGGCTAGCTTGTGGAGAAGAAAAAGGAGTTCCAACTATTCGACCAAAATATTATTAATGATGTCAAGGTTGATGAAGATGCAAAATAGAGAATGTAAAAAATAATGCAATTTTGGAGTTGGAGTGTATTGGACCTCATTCTAAACACTTTTCAACATTGTGTTTGGTTGATCCAGTCGAGCATATGGAGGAGTCAATAGATGAGTAACAAAGGGCTTATATCTTGAAATTTTCCATACCAAGGAGACAAAATGACATCCCTCACTTAATTGCGCCCTCCAGAAGATGTTAGACATATGGAATCGATTGCGCCCTCCAGTCTTCGGGGGTGAGCGAGGTAAGGATGCCCAGGACTTCATTGATAGGTGCAGGGATAGACTACACAACATGGGGGTCCTAGCTTCCCATGGAGTGGATTTCACCACATTCCAGTTAGAGGGCAAAGCTCGCAGGTGGTGGCAGTCATATGTTCTCAGCAGTCCAGCAAATTCTCCTACTGTGGCTTGGGAGCAGTTCACACAGATGTTCTTGGACAAATATATTCCACCCTCTGAGATGGAAGAGCTGCGAGGTTAGTTTGAGCGGTTAGAGCAGGGGCAGATGCCCGTGACAAATTATGAGGCTAGATTTTTAGAGTTGTCACGCCATGCACTTATGATATCGCCCACCGACGATGAGAGAGTGTGGAGCTTTGTAGCAGGGCTGCATCCAGGTATTAGATCTACCATGGCTCGATAGGTGGAGATGGGTACTCCTTATCAGCTCGTAGTGGACATTTCTCAAAAAATCGAGGGTTATCGGTTGAGGAGCAGGGAGCAGGGTCAGCAGGATAAGAGGGCTAGGTTCTCAGGATATTTCAGGGATGTCCCAACTAGGAGAAGAGGTCACTTTGGGGGTGGTCAGCCAACCAGGCCTTCTTATTCAGCACCTCCACCACCTCGCCGAGGTGTCCCAGTTAGGCCCTAGTTTAGTGCCATGCCAGAGTGCTCCTACCGTCCTCCAGCTATTCATAGTTCTCCTAGTGGTTACTCCAGTCGCTAGAGATCCTCCAGTTCCTATTTCAGTGCTATGCCTGAGGGTTCACATCGCTCTCCGGCCATTCAGGATTCTTTTTCTTCGGGACAGCAGGATATGTCACTTATGAGATGTTACGAGTGCATGGATTTGGGCCATGTGAGGAGGGCTTGTCCCAGGTTTCGGGGCAAGACAGTGCATCAGGGTTATCAGCATATGAGTTCAGCACCAGCAGTCCAGCCACCTAGAGGTGGACGGCAGGTCGGCAGGGGTCGTCCTAGAGGTGAAGGCTAGTCAGGGAGAGGTCAGGCACCTCCTGTTCACTCTGGTGGAGCCCAGTCTTCCGGTACTCCAGCCAGATTCTATGGTATTCCGGCCAGATCAGATGCAGTGGCCTCAGACGCCGTGATCACAGGTATTACCTCAATATATGGTTGAGAGGCTTCAGTATTATTTGATCCAGGATCCACTTATTCATATGTTTCATTCCTATTTTCTCCTTTTCTGGATGTTTCTCGTGAGTCCTTGGGATCTTCTATATATGTGTCCACTTTTGTGGGTGATTCTATGGTGGTAGACCGGGTGTATCAGTCTTGTGTGATCACCTTCTGTGGATTCGAGACCAGAGCCGACCTTTTATTGCTCGACATGGTTGATTTTGAGGTTATTCTAGGCATGGATTGGCTATATCCTTATCATGTCGTGCTTGATTTCCATGCCAAGACAGTTACTTTAGCCATGCCCGAGTCGCTTAAGCTGGAGTGGAGGGGTTCTTCAGTTAGTGCAGCCAGCCGAGTTATTTCATTCTTGAAGGCTCGACATATTTTCTAGAAGGGTTGTCTAGCCTATTTTGCTTACGTGCGGGACACCACCGCCGAGTCTCCGACAATTGATTCAGTGCTAGTGGTTCGAGAGTTTGCGGATGTTTTTCCTTCGGATCTTCTGGGCACGCCTATGGACCGTGATATTGATTTCTGCATTGATTTAGCTCCAGGCACCCAGCCTATATCTATTCCTCCGTACCGTATGGCTCCGAAAGAGTTGAAGGAGTTGAAGGAGCAGCTTGAGGAGTTGTTAGCTAAGGGGTTCATCAAACCGAGTGTATCGCCGTGGGGTGTGCCAGTTTTATTTGTGAAAAATAAGGATGGGTCTATGCGGATGTATATTGATTACCGCCAGTTGAACAAGGTTACCATTAAGAACAAGTATCCCTTGTCGCGCATCGATGATTTGTTTGACCAGTTGCAGGGTGCTCGTGTGTTTTCTAAGATTGATATGCGATCGGGGTATCATCAGTTGAGGATTCGGGCTTCATATGTTCCGAAGACTGCTTTTCGTACGATATATGGCCATTATGAGTTGAGTTCCTGGTGATGTCCTTTGGCTTGACTAATTCCCCAGCAGCATTCATGGACTTGATGAATAGGGTGTTCAGGTCGTATATTGATTCCTTTGTCATTGTCTTCATTGATGACATTTTGATTTATTCATGTAGCTTGGGGGAGCACGAGTAGCATTTGAGAGTTGTGCTCCAGACCTTTCAAGAACAGAAGCTATATGCTAAGTTCTCCAAGTGTGAGTTTTAGTTGGATTATATGGCATTTTTGGGGCATGTGGTATCCGGAGAGGGTATTAAGGTTGATCCTCAGAAGATCGAGGCAGTTCAGAGTTGGTCGCGTCCTACTTTAGCTACAGAGATCAGGAGCTTTTTGGGCCTAGTAGGCTATTATCGCCGATTTGTGGAGGGTTTCTCTTCTATTACTGCTCCATTGACTAGATTGACTTAGAAGAATGCCCCATTTCGATGGTTTGACGAGTGTGAGGTGAGCTTTCAGAAGATCAAGACAGCATTGACCTCAGCGCCAGTTCTAGTATTGCCTTCCGGTTCTGGGATGTACACGGTATATTGCGACGCTTCACGAGTTAGCTTGGGGTGTGTGTTGATGCAGGAGGGGAGATTTATTGCTTATGTTTCACGCCAGCTGAAGGTTCATGAGAAGAATTACCCGGTGCATGATTTGGAGTTGGCGGCGATTGTTCACGCTCTTAAGATTTGGAGGCACTACTTGTATGGAGTGTCCTATGAGGTTTATACAGACCACCGTAGTTTACAGCACTTGTTCAAGCAGAAGGATCTTATTTTGAGGTAGCTCATATGGCTTGAGTTGTTGAAAGATTATGATATCACCATTCTTTATCACCCCGGCAAGGCAAATGTGGTAGCGGATGCTTTGAGAAGGAAGGCGGAGAGTATGGGTAGCTTGGCTTATAGTGCAGCAGAAGAGAGACCTTTAGCCTTGGACATTCAGTCCTTGGCCAATCGCCTAGTGAGGTTAGACCTTTCAGAGCCTCGTCGATTTTTAGCATATGTGGTTGCTCAGTCTTCGTTATTGGGGGAGATTAAGTCCCGGCAGTTCTATGATTCGTGCTTAGCGGAGCTTCGGGAGACATTGGTTCAGGGTAGGGCCAAGGAGGCTACTATTGGCGAGGATGGTGTTTTGAGGCTTCAGGGCCGCTTATGTGTTCCTAATGTTGATGGCCTGAGGGAGAGGATTCTAGAGGAGGCAAACAGTTCTCGGTATTCTATTCATCCTGGTGCTACGAAGATGTATCGTGACTTGAAGCAGCATTACTTTTGGAGGCAGATGAAGAAGGACAGTGTGGAGTATGTGACGAGGTGTCTTAATTGCCAGCAGGTGAAGTATGAGCACCAGAGGCCAGGGGGACTACTTCAGCAGATGCCCATTCCTGAGTGCAAATGGGAGCGCATCGCTATGGATTTTGTGGTTGGGTTGCCTCGGACTTTGCAGAAGGTGGACGCGATTTGGTTCATTGTGGATAGATTGACCAAATCCGTGCATTTCATTGCAGTAGCTACTACATATGCTTCTAAGAGGTTGGCCCAGATTTACATTCGGGAGATAGTCTGGTTGCATCGTATTCCAGTGTCCATTGTATGAGATCGAGGTCCTCAGTTCACCTCGCAATTCTGGAGAGCATCGCATAGTGAGATGGGCACCCGGATAGAACTCAGCACAGCATTTCACCCTCAGACTGATGGTCAGTCAGAGCGCACAGTTCAGATATTGGAGGACATGCTCAAGGCATGTGTGGTTGACTTCGGAGGTCACTGGGACCAGTTCTTGCCTTTGGCCGAGTTTGCTTACAATAATAGTTATTAGTCCAGCATTGAGATGGCACCATTTGAGGCTTTGTATGGTCGGCGATGTCGTTCTCCTATCGGGTGGTTTGAGCCTGGCGAGGCTAAGTTATATGGAACCGACCTGGTGAGGGATGCCTTGGAGAAAGTGAAGTTGATTCAGGAGAGGCTCCATACAGCACAGTCCAGACAGAAGATTTATGCGGATCAGAGGGCGTGTGATGTATCATTTATGGAGGGAGAAAGGGTCCTGTTGAAAGTCTCGCCTATGAAGGGTATTATGAGGTTTGGGAAGAAGGGCAAGCTGAGCCCGAGGTTTATAAGTCCCTTCGAGGTGTTGAGACGAGTTGGGGAGGTTGCTTATGAGCTGGCCGTGCCTCCCAGTTTATCATGAGTTCATCCAGTTTTTCATGTATCCATGCTCCGGAGGTACCACGCCGACTTCTCTCATGTGGTTGATTTCAGCACTATTCAGTTGGATGAGAGGTTGGGCTACGAGGAAGAGCCAATTGCTTATTGATAGACAGGACCGCCAGTTGAGGTCCAAGAGAGTTTTTGCCGTAAAGGTTCAGTGGAAGGGCCATCCAGTTGAGGAGACGACGTGGGAGTCCGAGGAGGACATGCAGAGCAGATATCCGCACATATTCAGCACTTCAGGTATGATTCTAGACCCGTTTGAGGACGAACATTTGATTAAGATGTGGAGAATGTAACGACCTGACCGGTTGTTTTGCGTTATCGGACCCCGTTCCCCTAAATGAAACTTCCCATAGCGACTTTTTATGATTTATGACTTGTAGGGACTGGTGGTCCGGGATTCGGAGGTGTTTAGAGTGCTATAGGAACAATTGGTTCCTTAAGGTTGGCCTATAAGGCCAAGTTTGACTTCGGTCAACATTTTTGGTAAACGACCTCAGAATAGTGTTTCATCGGTCCCGGTAGCTTCGTGTGATGATTTTGGACCTGGGCGTATGTTCAAAATGGGTTTCTGATGACCCGGGAGCATTTCCGCGCCCAATATTGAAATAAGAAGTTCCTATTTTAGTTTGGGATGTGTTTTTGTGTTATCGAGGTCTGAAAGGAATTCCTAGATCGGGATTAGTTCTGTTATGTCATTTATGACTTGCCTGCAAAATTTGGTGTCATTCCGAGTTGTATAGGTCGGTTCGGTGCGTTGTTAGCAAAATCTAGAAAACTTAAAGTTCCTAAGTTTGGTTCTTGGGGTTTTGAGGTGTGATTTTGAGTTTTAGCATTGTTTTGGGTGTTCCAAAGGCTCGAGCGAGTCCATATTATGATTTGGGACTTGTTGGTATATTTGGACAGGGGCTCGGGTGGGCCCAGGTGCCTCCCGGACACCAGATGAGGCCAAAAACCAGCTTAAATAGCTGTTGGTGCACCTGTTCTGGTGTGACCGCAGGTGCGGTTGACCAGTCGCAGGTGCGGGAATGCTCCTGCGGTCCCAGCCTCGCAGGTACGACCCCCAGTGGTCTGGCCAATTCTCGCAGGCGCGGACAAAGTTCTGCAGGAGCGGAGCCGCAGGTGCGGTCTCCACTCTGCAGGTGCGGGCCCAGGCTCCCCAGTCCTTTTCCGCAGGTGCGAGCCTTTGCTCGCAGGTGCGAGACCGCAGGTGCGGTCCTCGAGCCGCAGGTGCAAAAACACTGTTCAGATATTGTGTTTTTATACACGGGTTTAATTCATTATTTCTCATCTCCTCCTTCTTCCTTGGGGTGATTTCCACCATTTTTGAGGGGCAAACGACCTGGTTATTGAAGGTAAGTAAAATCTACTCTAATATTAGCTTCATGCATGGATTACTAGCTTAATTAACTACCTAAATTAGTGAAAAATCAAGAATTGGGTAGTAACCTAGAGCTTTCGATAATTTGAGAATCTACACGTGAATTTTCTATGAAATCAAGTAAAAATCGTATATTAATGATCCTTAGGCTTTGGGTGAGTGTTTCCTTCGAGAATTATTGGAATCCGAGCGTGCGGGCCCGAGGTTGGATTTTGGGAATTCTTCAAGAATGTTGAATTATTGAATAAATAGGATAATTACCCTACTTTGAGCATGCATTGATATCATTGTACCATATTTGACTACTTGCGAGTCCTTGGGTGTAGAGTTCGGAGTTCGGGCGCATCCTTGGTCCGAAGGGTAGATTCAACACGAGGTGAGTCTCCTTTCTAACCTTGTAAGAGGGAATTGTCCCCATAGGTGTTATATATGTTGTGGGTAATTATTTTGGGGGCTACGTGCGTACAAAGTGACGAGAGTCCGTACGTAGCGACTATCATGCTATGTCGGGTAGTTTTAGGGCTCACAAGCATGTTTCTATGTTCCTTATATGTATCTTTAGGTGTTCTTTTGAGCTGCCTATTACTTGAAATTGATATGGAAATGTGGAAAAATGCATTTGAATTCCCAGTTGAATAATCCTTATTACAAGTATAGCCCCTACTGAGCTTATTGATAACTTTGGTATGTACATGTATATATATATATATATATATATGAGAGTCAGCACTCGAGTCGCAGGTATGATTCGCGATCGAGAGAAGCTTTATGATATTCATTATAAGTGTGTCAGCACTCAAATCGCAGGCATAATTCGCGATCGAGGGAAGCTTTATGATATTCATTATAAGTGTGTCAGCACTCGAATCGCAGGTATGATTCGCGATCGAGGGAAGCTTTATGATATTCAGTATAAGTGTGTTAGTACTCGGATCGTAGGTATGATTCGCGATCGAGGGGAGCTTTATAGTAATTTGGTATAAATGTGTCATCAACCGAGTCACAGGTATGATCCGCGAGCGGGGGAAGCTTTACAACTATTCAGTGATTAGATATTCCTTCGACTCCGACCGGTTGTCTTACCCTTGTGTGCGCTTTGCTATTTGGTACTGTTTCCATTGATATTGACTTGACATATATTTTGGGGGAAAAGGAAAGTGTACATTGTTGCTTATTTTCAGTAGTTTTCTTGGATTTCTGTATTTGATAGGTATCTGCTGCTTACTGTCTCACATGTCTAATGCATTCCGTTATATCCTATTTTGCATTATTAATGGTGGACTTAGTGAGTGTCATGTTGAACTCTCGTCACTACCTCTTCGAGGTTAGGCGGGATACTCACTAGGTACATACATATCTATGTACTCATGTTGCACTTCTGTACTTAACTGTACAGGTTCTGAGGCTGGTGCTTCTGATTACCTGACCGGAGCTTGACGTATATTCTGGACCTTACTCCACGGTGAGCTGCCTCCCTTGGCGATTCTCAGCAGTGCTATGGAGTTATCGTTTGTTCATTTCTGTCTACTTCTCTCAGACAGCAATACAGTTTGTATAATCTTTTGTATATACTACTAGTTCGCATGTTGACTTGTGACACTAGTTCCTGGCACGCACTTAGTATACTCTTTATTTTGGGAGTTTATATATTGGATCATTATCATTTTGGCTGTATTTACTTAACGCTTTTATTTAAATGATCTAAGATTAAAACTTTGGGAATATGTGGGGTTGGTATGTTAAATAAAGAAAATATCACTAGCAAACAGTTGTCGGCTTGCCTGACTCCGGTGTTGGGCGCCATCACGACCTGTGTTGGATTTTGGGTCGTGACAGAGTATTTTGTTATTATTTCATGAAAAATGAAACACTGTTTTGGGTTGAGAATCCGATACAATGATGGATCGAGTGGCACGTTGAGAGTGTCTGACTGAGTGAGGCTGCGAGCCAATATTGTGAGGATGTTATGATACGAGAGAGGCCGAGGGACAATATTGTGAGCGATTTATGCCATGATGTGGCTGACCGAGGGCCAATATTGTGAGTGATTTATGCCATGATGTGGCTTGTTATAGCGTTTGGGCTGTAGGATCCCCTCCGGAGTCTGTACACACCTCCAGTGAGCACAGGTACCTAGTGAGTGCGAGTGATGCCCGCGGGGCTAATACTGAGTGACTGTGAGGTTGCCCATTAGGCTGATACTAAGTGACTGTGAGGTTGCCCGCTGGGCTGGTACTGAGTGATGGTGAGGTGCTGAGGGAAATTGTTACCAGAAATGATTATGGCGCAAGGGGCAGATTTATAATGATTTTACTGAGTTTTTGACTGTGATTCATTTCGTTTTTCAAACTGATTTTACTAATAGTTTTACTGAGATATATTGAAATTATACTTGTTTCAAAGGATTTCTGGAAAATGGTTTTCAAACTTATGTATTTGATGAATACTTTATGGTGACTTGGTGTTTTACTGTTTTTGTGAATTGGTGTATTTGTGTTGTGTGTTTCGTATTTCTCAGACTGTGATTTATTTTCATTACTACTGAGTTTTCGTACTCATCATTACTCCATGTGCCTCTGTGCACAGATCCAGGTACCGGTTCGGAGCAGTAGCTGTCTTCGTTCGTATTCAGCAGCTTACAGGATTTCGAGGTAGCTGTTCAGCGTACGCATCTTCTCTATTTCCCTTCCTTTATTAATATTAGTATTTATTTCATAGACATTGATTAAGACATTAGTAGAGTTAGTTTATTTTCTTAGATTCTCATGATCATTGACTCCAGTCTTGGGAGAGTTGTTTAGAATGTTAGATTATTATTGGGGCGTAAAGACTTAAAAAAATTATTTTATGCTTTGTTGTTGCTTGTTATTGATTATTGAAACATTATAATAGAACGGATGGGTAGTTATGTGATGGTTGGATAGCCTAGTTCCACGATAGGTACCATCATGACCTGTTAGGATTTGGGGTCGTGACAAGTTGGTATCAGAGCTCTAGGTTGCATGGGACTCAACGGTCATGAGCAGGTTCAGTAGAGTCTTGCAGATCGATACGGAGACGTCTGTACTTATCTTCGAGAGGCTGCAGAACTCTTAGGAAACATCTCTATTTTCTTGAACTCTTTCGTGCCAATCTACTGATTCTTGAAATCTAAACTCATGTTATTTCATTCTCTCACAGATGGTGAGGACACGCAATATCGATCAGGGTTACCAGACACCAGCCAGAACAACAAGGGGTCGGGGTCGTGGTGGAGTTAGGGGACCATCCCGCACAGCAACCGGGACAGTACCACAGGATTCCCCTATCGTTCAGGATCAGGTTCCCGTAGATGGTGTTCCAGCGGGACAAGCTCAGGCACCGGCAGTGCCTATGGTTATTCCGGGTCTTCAGGAGACCCTGACTCAGATATTGACGGTGTGTACTAGTTTGGCTCAGGCAGTCGCTATGTCTACTACTGCCACTACAACTCAGGCCAGGGGAGGCGTTCAGACTCCAGCTGCCCGGACACCTGAGCAGGCTGTACAAGGTATTCAGGCACCAGGGGTAGTCCCAGCGCAGCCGGTTGCCCCAGTTCAGGACTATGTGGTTCCTGTTATGCCTGAGGATGAGCAGCACAGGCTGGAGAGGTTCAGCAGACTTCAGCCTCCGACTTTCAGCGGTACAGAGGGCGAAGATGCCCAAGGGTTTTTAGATAAGTTCCAAAGGATACTACGTAATGCAGGTATTTTGGATACCAGCGGGGTCTCATTTTCTACATTTCAGTTTGCTGGTGCTGCTTTCACTTGGTGGGAGGCATTTAAGAGGCGTAGGTCGGTTGGTTCAGCACCACTCACCTGGAAGCAGTTCTCTACGCTCTTTTTGGAGAAGTATGTTCCTCATTCCCACAGAGAGGAGCAGCGCAGACAGTTTGAGCAGCTGCGCCAGGGAGAGTTGTCAGTTACTTAGTACGAGATGAGGTTTTCCGATTTTGCTAGACATGCTTCGGAGTTAGTCCCTACTAACAGGGAAAGGATCAGGAGGTTTGTAGATGGTCTCCCGTATCAGCTTCGGATTTTGATGACCAGGGAGAGAGTGTCTGCAGCTACATTTGAGCAGGTAGTTGACATAGCTCGGTACATTGAGTCAGTTCGCAGGCAGGAGCGTGAGGAGAGGGAGGCTAAGAGGCCTCGGGGATCAGGTAGCTTCAGTGGTTCCCCTTCCAGAGGGCAATTTCAAAATAGCAGAGGTCGTCCATTTAGACCTCCCCAGCTAGTCCGCGCAGCTTACAGTGGTGTATCATCGGAGCAGGGTCCTCGCAGCTCTCATCAGGGTCGTTCATCTTTTAGTGCCCTTCCAGCTCAGAGCTCCTCCCGAGCATCATCTTATCAGGGTTCTTCTATGCATTGTTCGTCTGGTGGTTATCATGGTGGCAGGGGTTATCCTCAGTTTTCATCTCCAGCTCCAAGTGGTTGTTATGAATGTGGACAGTTCGGACATGAGTGGAGGAAGTGTCCCCGTTATCCTAGTAGTTCATCTCAGTAGAGGGTTCAGCCCTCGACTTCAGCCCCAGTAACTTCACCACCTACTCAGACAGCAAAGGGTGGTGGCCAGGCAGCTAGAGGCCACCCTAGAGGAGGAGGTCGAGCAGGTGGAGGCCAGCCACGTATTTATGCCCTTCCGGCGAGGCCTGATGCTATGGCCTCAGATGCAGTGATTACAGGTACTATCTCAGTTTGTCACAGTGATGCTTTAGCTTTATTTGGCCCTGGTTCCACGTACTCGTATGTTTCATCTTATTTTTCCCACTTTCTGAATATGTCATGTGAGTCTTTAGTTATGTCTGTTCATGTTTCGACTTCGGTGGGCGATACTATTGTTGTGGACCGTGTGTATCGGTCATGTCTTATATCTAGTGGAGGTCTGGAAACCCGAGTGGACTTGATGTTACTCAGTATGGTTGATTTTGATGTAATTTTGGGCATAGATTGTTTATCACCGTGTCATGCTATCCTTGATTGTCATGCTAAGACCGTGACCCTAGATATGCCCGGAGTTCTGAGAGTTGAGTGGAGAGGGTCTATAGAGCATGTGCCTAGCAGAGTGATTTCTTATTTGAAAGCTCAATGTATGGTTGAGAAAGGGTGCGAGTACTATCTTGCTTTTGTGAGGGATGTTAGTAGTGAGACTCCTTCTGTTGATTAGTCCGTGATTTTCTGGACGTATTTCCTGCAGACCTGCCAAGCATGCCACCTGACAAGGATATTGATTTTGGTATTGACTTGGTGCCAGACACTCAACCTATCTCTATTCCACCTTACCGCATGGCACTAGCGGAGTTGAAAGAATTGAAGGAGCAGCTTCAGGAACTCTTAGATAAGGGGTTCATTCGGCCTAGTGTGTCACCTTGGGGTGCGCCGGTGTTGTTTGTGAAGAAGAAGGATGGTTCGATGTGCATGTGCATTGATTATAGACAGCTGAATAAGGTTACGGTGAAGAACCAGTATCCTTTGCCCCGTATTGATGACTTGTTTGATCAGCTTCAGGGAGCTAGGGTGTTCTCCAAGATCGATTTGAGGTCGGGGTATCACCAGTTGAAGATTCGAGATTCTGACATTCCGAAGACTGCTTTCAGGACCAGATATGGTCATTACGAGTTTCTGGTTATGTCATTTGGGCTGACCAATGCTCCAGTCGCGTTCATGCAATTGATGAACAGTGTGTTTCAGCCTTACCTTGACTCTTTCATCATTGTGTTCATTGATGACATCCTGGTTTATTCCCGTAGCCAGGAGGAACATGCTCAACACTTGAGGATTGTGTTTCGGAGGTTGATGGAGGAGAAGCTTTATGAAAAAAATCCTCCAAGTGTGAGTTTTGGCTTGGTTCAGTAGCTTTCTTGGGGCACGTGGTGTCTAGTGAGGGTATTCAGGTTGATCCGAAGAAGATTGAGGCGGTGCAGAGTTTGCCTAGACCGTCCTCAGCTACTGAGATTAGGAGGTTCCTTGGTCTGGTGGGATATTACCGTCGCTTTGTGGAAGGATTCTCTTCTATTGCTTCACCATTGACCAGATTGACCCAGAAGGGTGCTCCATTCAGATGGTCCGATGAGTGTGGGGAGAGCTTTCAAAATCTTAAGTCAGCATTGACCATAGCTCCGGTGTTGGTTTTTTCTACTGGTTCGGGTTCTTACATAGTCTATTGTGATGCTTCTAGAGTTGTCTTGGGAGCGGTATTGATGCAGGACGGTAGGGTGATTGCCTACGCGTCTAGACAACTGAAGGTGCACGAGAAGAATTACCAAGTGCACGATATTGAGTTAGCTTCCATTGTTCATTCCTTAAAGATTTGGGGCATTACTTGTATGGGGTACAGTGTGAGATTTTCATTGATCATCGTAGCTTGCAGTATCTGCTGAGGCAGAACGATTTGAATTTTCGGCAGAGGAGATGATTGGAGCTTCTCAAGGATTATGACCTTATAATTTTGTATCACCCGGGAAAGGCCAATGTAGTGGTTGATGCCTTGAGTCGCAGAACCGAGAGTTTGGGGAGTCTATCATACCTTTCAACAGTAGAGCGACCTTTAGCACTTGATGTTCAGTCTTTAGCGGGTCAGTTGGTGAGATTGGATTTGTCAGACCCTCTGCGGGTATTAGCTAGCATGGCTTCCCGGTCTTCTCTCTATGACCAGATTAGAGATCAACAGTATGATGATCCGCATTTGTTAGTACTTAAGGATAGGGTCCGTCGAGATGATACCAGGGATGTGACTATTGGTGATGACGGTGTTATGAGGATGCAGGGCCGTATTTGCGTGCCCAATGTGAAAGGCCTTCGAGAGTTGATATTAGCAGAGGCTCACAGCTCGCGGTATTCCATTCATCCGGCTACCGCGAAGATGTATCAGGATCTGAGACAGCACTATTGGTGGAGGCGGATGAAGAGAGATATTGTAGAGTATGTAGCACAGTGTCTCAACTGCCAGCAAAAACAAGTTTGAGCACCAGAGACCAGGTGGATTACTTCAGAGGTTAGATATTCCGGAGTGGAAGTGGGATCGGATTACTATGGACTTTGTAGTTGGGCTTCCACGGACTTCGAAGGGTTTTGATGCTATATGGGTCATTGTGGATAGATTGACCAAGTCCGCACACTTCATTCTGTTGGTACTTCTTATACTTCAGTAATGAGTAGCTGGTATTTACATTAAGGAGATTGTCCGATTGCATGGAGTTCCGGTTTCTATTATTCTGATAGAGGCACTCAGTTCACATCTCAGTTTTAGAGGTTCGTATAGAGAGGTATGGGTACTGATGTAGAATTGAGCACTGCATTTCATCCTCAGACCGACGGGCAGTCAGAACGGACTATTTAGATTTTGGAGGATATGTACGGGCTTGTGTGATTGATTTTGGTAGTTCATGAGATCAGTTTCTGCCACTAGCGGAGTTTGCATATAATAACAGCTACCAGTCCAGTATTCAGATGGCCCCGTATGAGGCTTTATATGGTAGGAGGTGTAGATCTCCGGTTGGTTGGTTCGAGCCTGGTGAGGTTAAGTTATTGGGCACAGATTTGATTCAGGATGCGTTGGAGAAAGTGAAGTTGATTCAGGAGCGACTTCGGACGGCGCAGTCTAGGCAGAAGAGTTATGCGGACCAGAAGGTCTGGGATATGTCTTTTATGGAAGGTGATAAGGTACTGCTGAAGGTATCACCCATGAAGGGTGTTATGAGGTTCGGAAAGAGAGGAAAGTTGAGTCCACAATTTATTGGTCCTTTTGAGGTACTTCAGAAGGTTGGAGAGGTGGCTTATAAACTTGCCTTGCCACTCAACCTATCGAGTGTTCATTCAGTATTTCATGTGTCGATGCTCAGGAAGTATGTTGGTGACCCGTCTCATGTGTTAGACTTCAGCATAGTTCATCTCGAGGGTGATATGTCATATGAGGTGGAGCCAGTAGCAATTTTAGCTCGCGAGGTCAGAAAGTTGAGGTCTAAGAATATAGCTTCAATGAAAGTACAGTGGAGAGGTTAGCCAGTGGAGGAGGCTGCTTGGGAGACCGAGCGAGAGATGCATAGCAACTATCCTCACTTGTTTGAGACTCCAGTTACGTTTCTAGACCCGTTCGAGGACGAACGTCTGTTTAAGAGGGGGAGAATGTAACGACCCGGTCGGCCATTACGTAGAATCTGCATTATTATTTACTATTATTGCCTCTTCATAGCTTGTTTAAACTGTTCTTGATTTGTTAGAGTTGGTAGGCTCGGAATCGGAATAATTATAATGAGAATTTTAGTTACTTAGTCTTTAAAAATAGCATTAGAGTTGAAAAAGTCAACTGAGAGTTGACTTATTGGTAAATGACCTCGGAATGCGGATTTTATGGCTCGGATAGCTTCGTTAGGTGATTTGGAACTTAGGAGTATGTTCGAAAAAATTTTGTGAGGACCGGTGTAGAATTATGTTTGGATTAGCGAGAGTTAGTTTTTGGTATTTTTCGGTCGGCAGTGGAAAATAAGCTATCGGGGTCGGAATGGAATTCTGACAGTTGGAACAGGTTCGTAATGTCATTTTGGATATATCTGCAAAATTTCAGGTCAATCGGAGTTGTTTTGGATAACTTCGGCATCGTTGGTGGATTTTAGAAATTTCAAAGTTCTTAGGCTTGAATTAGATGTGATTTTGGTGTTTTGATGTTATTTTTAGTGTTTCGGGAGTGAAACTAAGTTTGAATGATCATATATGATATGTTGGTATAATTGGTTGGGGTCCCTAAGGGATCGGGATTGATTTCGGGTGGCTAACGGGCATTTTAACCTTAGGAAAAACTGTTATTTTTCTGGTGTTAGTGTAGCAGCACTTTGTTCATCGCGATCGCGTGGATTGATCCGTGATCGCGTAGAGTAATCTGGAGCCCGACCAATTTATGAATTGCGATCGCGTGAGAAGGTGTGCGATCGCGAAGGTATGTAGTGTTGGTCAGTGCGATCGCGTGAGCATTGGTGCGATCGCGTAGGGTTAGTCAGGTGCGTGGGGAGCGGGGTCAACTGTTCTTCGCGATCGCGTGAGTATGGTTGCGATCGTGTGGGTTGAGTTTCTATTGAATCGCGATCACATGGCTTGTGTTGTGATCGTGTAGAGTCTTCTGAGGGTCTTGGGAATTTGTTCTTCGCGATCGCGTGAGTACTTCCGCGATCGCAGTGAAGGAACAACTGGGCAGTATTTAAATAAACCCTCTGCGACCATTAGCCCTTTTTTCACCATTTTTGAACGGGAATAGAGCTTGGAGGCGATTTTGAAGAGGGAAAATCATCGTTCTTCATTGAGGTAAGTATTTTGGACACTAAAACTCGATTATAGGTGATTAAGGAACAAAATATCAGTGTTTAATCCATGAAAATCAGTAGAAAAAGGTGGGGTTAGGGCTTGAGATTATGAGACCTTTAGGGATCGATTTGAGGGGTCAAACGAACTCTGATTTTAGCGTTCCTTATATGTACGGACTTGTAAGATGATGAAGAAAATTTTAATATAAAGTTTGTCGAGTTCCGAGACGCGGGACCGGGGGTCTGGTTTTGGCTAAATTCGGATTGTTTGCTAAAATTGGCACTTTTCGATTGGAATTTGGAAATATATTCCTTGTTTGGCAACTATTGAGTTGCGAACCCGATTTTATAGCCTATGCTTAATAGTATTGATATACTTTGATATAATTTGAGCTGCAAGCCATGTTTGGGGCCTAGTGCCGATCTGTTTACCCCTTGGGGCAGTTTTTACTATTTTCCTCACTTGATATGTTATGATTTTCACTCAGTATTTTCTTGATAATTGTTTTGACACTCAGAGTATTTTGCTATTATCTCCTTAAAAATGAAACATTGTTTTGGGTCGAGAACCCGGTACAATGATGGCCCGAGTGGCACGTTGAGAGTGTCTGACTGAGTGAGGCTGCGGTCCAATATTGTGAGGATGTTATGATACGATAGATGCCGAGGGAAAATATTGTGAGTGATCTACGACATGATGTGGCTGGCCGAGGGCCAATATTGTGAGTGATTTATGCCATGATGTGGCATGTTATAGCACTTGGGTTGTAGGGGCCCCTCCGAAGTCTGTACACACCCCTAGTGAGCACAGGTACCTACTGAGTGCGAGTGATGCCCGCGGGGCTGATACTGAGTGACTGTGAGGTTGCCCGTTGGGCTGATACTGAGTGACTGTGAGGTTGCCCGCTGGGCTGATACTGAGTGATGGTGAGGTGCTTAGGGAAATTGTTGCGAGAAATGATTATGGCTCGAGGGTCAGATTTATGATGATTTTACTGAGTTTTTGATTGTGATTCACTTCGTTTTTCAAACTGATTTTACAAATAGTTTTACTGAGATATATTGAAATTATACTTGTTTCAAAGGATTTCTGGAAAATGGTTTTCAAACTTATGTATTTGATGAATACTTTATGGTGACTTGGTGTTTTACTGTTTTTGTGAATTGGTGTATCTGTGTTGTGTGTTTCCTATTTCTCAGACTGTGATTTATTTTCATTACTACTGAGTTGGCGTACTCATCATTACTCCCTGTGCCTCTGTGCACAGATCCAGGTACCGGTTCAGAGCAGTAGCTGTCTTCGTTCGTATTCAGCAGCTTATGGGATTTCGAGGTAGCTGTTGAGCGTCCGCAGCTTCTCCATTTCCATTCCTTTATTAGTATTAGAATTTATTTCATAGACATTGATTAAGACATTAGCAGAGTTAGTTTATTTACTTAGATGCTCATGATCATTGACTCCAGTCTTGGGAGAGTTGTTTAGAATGTTAGATTACTATTGGGGCGTAAAGACTTAAAGAAATTATTTTATGCTTTGTTGTTGCTTGTTATTGATTATTGAAACATTATAATAGAACGGA
This sequence comes from Nicotiana paniculata, assembly GCA_005239505.1. Taxonomy (NCBI): domain Eukaryota; kingdom Viridiplantae; phylum Streptophyta; class Magnoliopsida; order Solanales; family Solanaceae; genus Nicotiana; species Nicotiana paniculata. Next base: position 38,844 of record ML321696.1, on the reverse strand, counting down.
TGGGTAGTTATGTGATGGTTGGCTAGCCTAGTTCCACGATAGGCGCCATCACGACCTGTTAGGATTTGGGGTCGTGATAGCAAGTCTATAAGCTACCTCCCCCACTCTATCAAGAATCGCAAATGGCCCGATATACCTAGGGCTCAATTTACCCTTCTTCCCAAATATCATAACACCTTCATGGGCGACACACGAAGAAATACTCTCTCTCCAACCATGAATGCCACATCACGAACCTCACGATCGGCATAACTCTTTTGCCTAGACTGAGTTGCACGAAGTCTCTCTTGAATAATATTTTAGTAACTCTAACCATCTCCGCTGCCTCAAATTTAGATCTTTCTGCTTAAATAACTACTGGAGACTACGATGGTCAGTAAAAACCTCATACGGCACACCAGAAAGATAGTGCCTCCAAATTTTCAATGCATGAGCAATGGATGCCAACTCTAAGTCATGAACTGGGTAATTCTTCTCATGGACCTTCAACTGCCGAGACGCATATGCAATCACCTTGCCATCATGCATTAATAATGTACCTAATCGAATACGAGATGCACCACAATACACCGTGCACACTCCTGAACCTGTGAGCGTCACCAACACTGGTGCCGTAGTCAAATCCATCTTGAGCTTATGAAAGTTCCATCCACACTCGTCTGACCATTTGAATGGAACACCCTTTCGGCTCAATATGATCTTAATAGTTGTTCATAATCAATTACAGAATCACCCAATAACTTCACGTAACAATAATCCCCTTTCTACCCTTCATAATACTGATAACGAGATGTGATTCATGAGGACCTCATAATTATATAACCGAATTAACATGTCTCATTTAACGCCACACAGGCGTGCACATACCTCGTAGGTCAAAGCTCAATAATTATAACACGGATTTGGCAAATTATGCACAGTTAATTAATTTATTTATTTATTTACTTATTATTAGTATTAGTTTTATTATTATTTATTCATTTATTATTATGATTATCATCATTATCTTATACATAAATTGTTGAATAAGCCTAACAGGCATGACTCCCTACCACTACTATAGTAAAAGTTTAATTCACAAGGGAAAATTTAAACACAAGAATTTCCATCACAAGACCTCGTCCTTACATAACTTCCACCGCGGCTCGTAGCCCAATTTAAACATCTCAAATCATATTAAAATGCGAGGATCTCGTCCTTAATTCTGAATCACAAGCACCATGCGTATCGTCCCAATCCAAACATTCCATTTCCTTCCTTTAAATATTTTCCGTTAAACAAAACTACAACACGTAATGATAGACACCGTTATCTCCATAGAATTGCTCAATACAAGTATTCACATAAGTAGATTTTAGAGTTACGAGGCTCACCCGAGAGTGGAGCATATTGGAAGAATTTTATTAGATACGCATAACCGTATTAAGTTCAGGAAATCATCACTTTATAATAATTAGATATTGTTCTTGTAATGACACCATTTAATGTAACAACCTCAGCTATACCATGGAAAATATATCATCAGGTTGGGTCTCCACCTCTAGGAATCTAACCTCCACTTTCGACATTCTGACCCCTTTTTCCCTAGATAGTCATGTAGTTGAGTTGTAACTGCAATGGGGCATGTAGCCTAAGTGCACTGATGAATTATGACTCTCCCAAATCTAGAACAGTTCCTACCACTAGCCGAAATAAATTATTATCTTGCCCTGAGTCGCACAAAATTTTTACAATTATAATTGAGTCTTTTAATGAGTTTGGGGACTCGCCCTCTGGCTATATGAACTGAAGTAGGAGTATGACGGGCTGACTTATCGAACCTGATGGCATATTCTGACACCGTCATATGACCTGACGCAACCGTTCAAACCTTATGCGCAACGTATTATGGAGAGTCCGAGAAACAAATCTTTCAAAAGCATTTATGAGAACTGAGTTAAGTAGTTGATGTTGCACTGGCTGGTCATCCTCTTCGTAGGCTTGCCTCAACACCGGCGACCAATTTCTCCTTTACCATGTTGACTCAACACCGCTGAGCTACCCCACTTATTCATATACTCTTCGTTCTTATTTTGGGGTAACTCTCATCTCTATTGACACACAATCATCACAAAAGTAGAGCTCTATACTGATAAATCTTGGCAAGAACCATGTGGTCTAGAAGCTTGTTAATCATTGTAGTCCCTCTGGAGCACCCCAAAATACGCAACCGTGACTTCCGCGCTGAGTAGACCTTCTTTAGATTTAAAGTTGTTTGGATAACTCCTTTGGTACTAAGGTATAGGGTTATTAAGGAGGCAGACATACTGCAAGTCCCAACTTTATCTCTTGAAAAATCTCAGGCCTTATACATTCCAAGACAAAACCGATATAACACATGACCTTGCAGTCTATTCCTTGAAAGTGGACTTCCCCACTTGGCATGAAGCCATAGGGCACATTGTCTGCTAATTCACAATTATAAACTTCACAGCTCATATAAATCAACTTTGTTGCATTCAACTATTCCCTTGTTATGCCATACTGGAGTAGCTATAAGTCCTTCTGGGATATGGACTAGTCCAACATGTACCAACTGAGCTAGAACCTCCGCGTCCAGATACATTTGAGACTTTACAATAGGTGTTGATGTTCGAGCTTTAGACTGAGCTCCGCTTTTATCTCTTCCCCTAATCGTAGCTGTCATTGGGGATTCACCTTTTGTCCGATTGTAGACGCTTTGCGTGTTGTCGAGATTTGTGAGAGGACAAGAATAGGCAAGTTCAATCATCAGTGGTAGAATAAATTTGCACGATGGAGTAGAATAGAATTGAAATTGTTCCTAACTTCATAGCCTCTAAGAGATAAGTACAGACGTCTCCGTACCGATCCTTCAGACTCTACCAAGTTTGTTCGTGAATTGTGATACCTAAGCAACCTAGTGCTCTGATACCAACTTGTCATGACCCAAATTCCCAACCTTAGGGATCGTGATGGCGCCTAACACCACACTTGCTAGGCAAGCCAATGTTAGAATTCGAGTAGCTAATTTCCATTGATTATTTTCTTAAGCATCAATAAATAAATTTAAAGTAAACTTAATTTAAATGATTTCTAAAGATAAAATAATAAAAAATTGAATAAAAACGAACCACGAACTAATCATATAACAGATCTAGAACTACCCCAGAGTCTAGTATCACAATTCACGAACTACTAAAAAAATACTACAAACAATGGACTGAAAGAAATAGTGTAAATATTTTGAATATACTAAAACAGTTTTATAAAAATAGGAAAAGACTCTCGGGATCTGCGAACGCTGGCAGATATACCTCGTGTCTCCGAATAAATAAATGGATGCTCTAAAAATCTCTACTGCTGGCTAGCACCTGGATCTGCACAAAAGAGTGCAGAGTGTAGTATCAGTACAACCGACCCCATGTACTGAGTAACTGTCGAGCCTAACCTCTACGAAGTAGTGACGAGGCTACGGCGGGGCATTAACAACATATAACCTGTGACAATAATATATACAATAACATAATAAAATAATTCTACACGAACAAGAAAAATATAACTGAGACAATAAATATAAAGCAAGAAGGAAATCTAAACAAGTAATTAAGTACTGCAACAACAATGAAATAACTCAGCCGCCTTTTCCAGGCCTCAGCTATAACTAACTCTCAAATAATTTCCAAGTTTCCAAACTTTAACTTTAAATAAAAGTAGTGCCAAAATATGAAAAATAATAATATAAAATAGTAAGTTTTCAAATCTTTGTTTTTCTTTGAAAATCAGTATATAAATGTCTTCCCTTGTCGCTTCTTGTTGCGGCGTGCAACCCGCTCCCACCTGTCCACCCTTATTGCTCCTCCCTAAATATATCACCCTTATTACTCATGTTGCGGCGTGCAACCCGATCCCACATGTCCACCCTTATCACTCATTGTTGCGCGTGTTACCCGCTCCCACCAGACATATCATATCAATTTATTCATAATTTCACAATTCAAGACAAAGCCTTTCACAATATTTATGTCTCGACAATTTTAAACATAACAAGTTTCACTTTAAATAACAGTAAAAGCAGAATATGAAATAATGACAATAAAACAATGAGCGTTCCAACCTTTATTTTATGAACAGTAAAACATGCATATTCTCCCTTATCATTGTCTTGTTGCAGCGTGCAACCCGATCCCACCTATTCACAATATCACAATCAATTTGTTCACCTGTATCACAATCAATTATCCACCCTTATCACAGCCCCCTTATCACACCCCCTTATCACAATCAATTTTGTTTATTCATCAAAAACTTTCACAGTTCAGGCCAAGTCTTTCACAACACCTTTATTTCAACAATTGCAAACAGACAACAGTATAGCTCATAAGCTTCAACCAATATCATTTTACAATAAAACCAATCAGAATATATATAAATATCGTAACGGTGTCAACCCAGCTCAATCTTTATGTGCTATGATAGAATCAAGAGAACAGCCAACACTTTTAACACACTTGCAACAACAATTGGCAATAATCGATTGAAATCAAATAGCCACGTAAACCTCAACAGTCCTAACACAGTTAAACTGCAATTCTCATAACTTCCTCAATATTATCAAAAATGAAAGAAACAGGAACATAAATATATACGTGCCTCGTAGAAACAATGCCAAACTACTCAACCGTTTTTTACCAAAAGGGAACCAAATAAGAACTCAATACTCTTTCCAAAATAACCACAAAAATATTTAACGACAACTGAATAAGGCCAAGTAATCGTAGAAACAATAATGAACATAGAACAATTAAGCCAGGAATCAATTAACTTGGGAACTGGGAAAGGATCATGTTTACTAGACCATTTGGTGGTGCATAGATACTCGTCACCTTACCTATACACCACACACGTGCATTTCACATAGCAAACAAGTGGGGACTCCTATTCTCTCAAGTCAAAGTTAGACCAAACACTTACCTCAAATTCGCAGGCCACTCACTGCTCAATTATAGCTTTCCTTTGAATTCAAATCCAATACACTCAAATCTAACCATAATTAACTTAATATCATTAATTAATTCTAAAGGAACTAACTTTACTGAAAATTATAAATTTTCCTAAGTTTTCTATAAAAAAAAAAAGTAAAAATCCGACCCGGCCCCGCTTGGTCTAAACTAGGGGTTCAGACCAAATTACGTTTACCCATTCACCCACGAATCCAAATATACAATTAGTTTCGAAATCCATCCTCAATTCGAGGTAAAGATTCAATTTTTACAAAATTCCCTAATTCTACGCAAACCCTCAATTTTTACCATGAAAATCCTTAGTTTTTGATTTAAAATGATGAAAAATAATGAGTAATTGAAAGAGTAAAGTTTACAATTGATTACCTATGGCTTGGGGATGATATTTGGTGAAGAAATTCGTTCTTAGGCTGTGGGGTTCGAAAATTTGAAGAAGAAGAAGTCTGCCCGTTTTATATATTTTTTTTCTGCCAACTATTTTGCCTCGTTTATCATGCCAAACGATCCTGAAACTCTATTTTTATGCTTCCAGTGGATTCCTTGTGAAATTCTAGTCAAGTTAGGCTTTTGAATCACTCCATTTGACCTTATAATGAAGGACATATGTAGGTCCTAATATTTGCAAATAGTGCAGATTTTTAATACGTCGTCAGTGGCAATTTCGCAATCAATCTGAAAAATCTGGCAACCTTAGTAAAATAACCATAAAATCCTCATATGATGTCCAAATTCGATGATTCTTTTTGCTACGGGTTCGTAATTATGATACGGATATATTAATTCATTCAAAACAGAAATCGGAGCTCATTTGTTCAATATGATATCATTTATGCTTGAAGAAATGACATCGAAGCATAAGAAAGAACGAGCGCAACACAACCCAAACCTATTTGAAACTCACCCGAGCCCTCAGGGATCTAAATCAAATATGCACGCAAGTCTAAAAGTATTATATGGACTTGCTCGTGCGATCAAATCATGAAAATAACATGTAAAACTATGAATTAAACCTCAAAACTCATTATTTTTCTCAAGAACACTTAAAGTTCACTATTTATCAACCGGATGTCCGAATCACGTCAAACGAACTCCGTTTTTCACCAAATTTCACATGCAAGGCCTAAATATTATAACAAACCTGTATCGAGCTCCGGAATCAAAATACGGGCCCGATACCAACGATTTCAAATGTTAATTCATTTCTTTATTTCATTAATAATTCAGCAAAACAATTTCTTTCAATTGATTTCTAAGGCTTGGGACCTCGGAATTCATTTCCGGGCCATATTTTACTGTGGACCTCCCAAGATCGTCGGAACACAGATCCGGGTCTTTTACTCAAAATGTTGACCAAAGTTAACTATAATCAAATTTAAATTCTAGATATCACTATTTCTCATATTTTCACATAAAAGCTTTCCGAATTCACGCCCAGACTGCGCACAAAAATTGAGGTATTTAAAATTAGTCTTTTATGGTTATTAAGCATAAAACAGAGTCTAAATTCACCAAATGACCCCTTGAATCATCACAAAAATATATTAGAAGATCTTGCATGTGTTATTTTGGCCACATGTCCCATGCCTTCTTCCATTTGTTCATTTTTCAGTGTTTGAGTGGACAAGTGTGTATCTTCATGAGTGATATTTTTGTCTTTAGTAGAAGATTTTTTGAAACTAATATTATTAGAAGTTGTAGAGTCGCTTGTTAGGTTTTTTTGATAAGCTTTTTTCAATAATTGAATTAGTCACGTGATTACTAGGACTAGTAAGGTTATTAGTAGTGTCAATTAAATTTAACGTGTCCAAATTTTCAAGGGTACACTGCATATCGACATTATCAGTTAATATAGATTTTTTTGTTGGGAATTATTTTTAAAAACAGTATGCTCAGTACACAATTTAGAAAAGCAGTTTTTTTTTATGAAAACCGGTTAATTTCCCCACCATTGTGGTGTTAGTGTTATTGGCCATTCGAGTATTTGCCTTACTGCCTTTATTAGTGGAAAATAAGGTGGTATCTTTGTTGACAAATTTTATCTTTTGAGTATTGATATACTTACTTGTAGAGGCATTAAATATTTTGACGTCAATACCTACATCTATAGTGGTCTCTTTGCCTTCACTTGAAGTTTTTTTCTGCACCTTTCTTGGTTTTTGTCTTTTTGAAAAGATACTGTGTGCTAGCCATCCTCATTGCTTGCTTTTTGTGATCCTTGAGCTTCTTGATGATCTACTGATGCCTCCTTATTATTGTTCTCCACTTGGGCTATTGGTATTCCGATCGTAGGGAAGTGGGGTATGGTGTGACCTAATAGTCCACATAGTTTGCATAGGATTTTGTCACCTTCGTATTCAAATACTTGTTTATACTCTTTAATTTGTATGAATTTTGTCACTGGTTTGTCCATTGGTAATTCAACACATAATCTAGCATAACGACCTCTTAAAGTAGATGAAGTACAAGCATCGATTTTTAGCATTCTGCCAATTGAGTTTCTAATTTTTAAAAAAATAATCCCATCGTAAAATTCAGTAGGTAAATTTGGGAGACGAATCTAAACAGTTGTATGTATTTGTTTAGCATCAGTGGCTACAAAGTTTGGCTCCCATCTTTGACACGATAAAAAATGACCAAAGATAAACCATGGTCCATTCTGAAGAACTGAGGTCATGCTTTCCTGTTTTTGAAATTTTACGATGAAGTAATCTGACCTAGGTCGATTAGAGGGAAGTCGTCAGTCACCTTCCACAAATCTTGGACTTTCTTCCTAAGGATTTGGTGTAGAATTCTTTTTCCTTGTAGTTTTATGATAATGGAAAATTTCCAAGGCATATACATACGATTACAATCTTCTTGTGAAATGAGGATTTTCCTGTCTTCAGATATTGATTTGTTATTAGTGTGCATCGATGAGCATGAGATAGACATGTTATTGGCTATGGGGGCAGTAGTATCAATAATGATGTTCATCCCTTCCTCTTCCCTAATTAATTTATCCTTGAATGAGATATGTGGGCTTCTAAGCATTTGGGGAGTGCATTCCTTGTTAATATATGGTGGTTTGAGTGGGATTGAGGACATTTCTGTGTCATATCCATGCTTACTTTGGGATAGTGAAAGATGTATTTTGGTAGGAAAATTTAGAGGTTTTTTAGATAGATGTTGGAGTTTCTCTTTCTAAGATCCACTATAAAGTTAATTTTGAGTAAATGGTTAATACAAAAATAATCTAGTACATTTATGTACTGACTTAAAATTCTAGACCCGTCAAAGTAGCATTCACAACCTCTACGCAAGTGGAACATTTGCAAAGGAAAAATGGACAAAAGTTCACTTGCGATAGACTGATAGGGCAAGTTTCAAGAATAGATGACCGAAGGAAATAGCACAAGACTAGTATATATATTATAGCATAACCGAATACAAAATTTAAATTTGATGAATTTGATTTTTAAATTTTTTTTATTAAATCTATGGCACTTTTGAAATTAGTTTCAAAATTTAATATGTTATTGAAATTGTAATGCTAATTTTTACATATATATAAACATATTCTCTTTTTTTGTGTGCGTGTGTCAAAAATATTGGGTTCGATCAAACGTATTGATAATATGTTACAATGCTAGTTTTTTCTTTACAATATATATGTGGTGGTGTTGGTTTAGGTGAGGGACCATATCCTTTCCATTTATGGGAATCGTATAAAATGCCAAATTCAGGTAAACTAAAGAAGCCAAAAATCCAAATAAGCTTAGAGCACATGAGGCCATAACTTAGACCATTCAAAAACAAGAAAAACAATATACTTTTAATGAAGACAAAATTGAATAATCTTGGTTACGTAGCCGGCAGTTGCAAAGGTTGAATAATCTTTCTAAATTCTTATGCCTCATATTCTAAAATAATATCTCAGTATTTTGAAAAATTGAAAATATATTTTATACTTTTAATTTCAATGTTTTAGTTTATAAACTTCAAAATCCATCAGCTTAATATGTCATTGTAATGACTTAATCTACTGTCATTAATTGGTTACCACCTTGTTCCAATATAGTCTTAAACTAGACAATTGACTTTTCTAAAGTCAAAACAATTTTTTTTTTTAAAAAAAAACAAAAGAAACTCTACCTTGTTCCTATGATAATAACTAATTAAGCTACCATCCTGAAGGGAAGCCTTGGCGTAGCTGGTAAAGTTGTTGTCATGTAACCAGGAGATTATGGGTTCAAGTTGAAGAAACAGCCGCTTACAAAAATATAGGGTAAGGCTGCATACAATAGGCCCTTATTAATCCGACCCTTCCGTGACGGGGCATAGCGGGAGCTTAGTACACCGGGTTGTCCAATCTACCATCGGAAAAATCCTTAATCAAAGATCTCGAATTCAGACTTGGTATAAAGAACCTCTAGGTGATAGATCTTTATATCATTTAATCCTTTGCATATCTGAATTAGTCGAGCTCGTGACGTTAAGATGCCAGGTGATTAAATCGAAAAAAAGTAATAAAAAATATTTTATTACCACCTACACAAACAAGTCGTCACGATTACCCAGCATCCGCATAATAGCACTAAAATTAAATATTAGATTTTAGAAATTAGAGCATGGATTACAAGTCAAGGGACCAAAATTGAAAGAGCAAAAGGAGGACAAAAAAATAAAGATTTGACTTCAGAAGTCAAACATTTCATTTCTGTTTGAGAAGGAGGGAACATTAAAACCATGCTAATCAACTTATAAAATATATAGACAACCCAAGAGTTTAGCACAAACACAAAAATTGTAATTACATGAAAACAAGGAAAAAATAATCTCTATTAACTCTTTCTGTCTGTGTGTTTATATCAATCTATGTTGCTAGTACTTTCCAGAAATGTTGTCGCACTCCAGCCGGATCTACCACACATCCCGCGGCATTGTTGAAGAGTCCGAGCAACACAGATATCAAGAACAATAACCGGTATACAAAATGATAATGAAAAAAGATGAAAGAATAATCCAAGAATTAGAAAAATCAAACATTTAAACCTGCATCAAGCTTCTGATATTTGCAGTTTCTTCATCAATAATAAACTTCTCGTCCTCTTCATTTTCTTCACCAAAATCTCCTTGTATATTTGCAGCTAACTCTTTTGCTCTTTTAGCTTGATCTTCCCAATTTGTTCTTGCCAAAATAATCAACAACATTGTCACTGCACATGTAGCTTGAGCTGCTAATAATCCAATCCAAAGTCCCTCAAAATCGAAACCCCGAAAAAACCCTAAATAAATAGCTATTGGCATTCCAACAAGATAAAAACAACCAAGATTAATATTAGCACCCAATTTAGGTCTAGCTGTTCCTCTTAATACACCACAACCTGTTGTTTGTGGACAATTTCCAAGCTCACATAATCCAATTATAGGCAAAATGATCGACGTTAACGCGATAATTTCTTGATCTTGAGTGTACATACTTGCCCAAATATTCCTCACTAGTATAGCAAATGACAATGACAATAGTCCAAAAATGAAACTATAACATAGTCCAACAATTGCAGCTAGTTTTGCTTGATTTGGCCTATTAGCACCAAGTTCATTTCCAACTCTAGTTGATACACCAACACTCAAAGAAGAAGGGAAAATGTATATCAAAGATGTTGTTTGAATCAAAATTCCCATTGATGCAACACTTGCCTTAGGATTTAACAATAATCCACACAACAAAATCATAATTTCATACCACCACCATTCTAAACAAACACTAATACAACTTGGAATGGCTAAATTTAAAAGTGCTTTCCACCCTTTAAAACACTCATTAGAAATCGCGCTCCATGTTTTCTCATGTACCCCTGACACTATAATGTACGCAATTAATGACCCCACAAGATTGAAATTTGTCCAAACCCCACTTAAAGCAACACCCTTAATACCAAGATTAAGGACTATAACAAGGAAATAGTTGATCGGAATATGAGCAAGAATCGCGAGGGCAGCACAATACGTTAGAGGCATTATTATCGATTGAGAACGAAGATAAATCCTCAACGGATGTAAAAACGAGAGAGCAAAAAGATCAGGAATCGAGTAAATAATGTAACTCTGTGCTTGTGTGGCTATTTCATGATCTTGGCCACAAAATACCAAGATTTTTTTCATATTACACCACAAGAATGAAATGGGAATTGATACCAAAAGAAGAAGAAGAATTGTCCTTTGTAAACTAAGGCCAAGAATCTTGAACCTTTTAGCACCAAATGCTTGTCCACAAATTGGTTCCATTCCCATGGCTAAACCAGAAAGGATCGAATAACCGGTTATATTTGCAAAACCAATCGCGAGCGATCCACCAGCTAAAGAAAGTTCCCCTAAACGACCAAGAAATAGCATTGAGATCATTGAACGAGAGTAGAGAAGTAAACCAATGAAAATCATGGGAAGTGCAATATTGGCCATGGATTTTGTTTCAGAAATGGCCAAAAACAGAGTATTTTGCTCTGTTTTCCTCTGTTCATTTTGGTTTTCTAATCTTGGAATTTCAGAAACCAATGGAGTCAGCATCTTTGATTTTGAATTACAGAAAATTGTTTTTTTTATATATGAATATTTAGACAAAAAAAATGTTAACAGAAAGTTGTGGGCAAGAAAAGGGGGAGAGGGTTTTAAGAGTAACGGTTTGGTATGGGTTTTATAAGCGCGGGGAATATTGAAAATTTTAGTGAACCTTTTTTGCTTTTCTTATTTGTTGACTTGTTGATTAATAAAAAGAAAAATGTGGGTACTTTTCCTATAAAATGTCGTTTTCACAACCGACCACCTAGGTTAGTATTTGGGTTGCATTACAAACATCAAAACAAGCAGCTGAGCTCGGATTTTTATCAAGAACATTCAAAAAAATTAAATATACAAAAAAACAGTATAAAAAGAGATACAGATGAACACACTTCCGCTCTCTGACAGCGCCACGAAGCAAATAGAGGAATGTGTGAGATATATATCACATGCCGGGTATATATAGGTATGAGACTTGTCCATTTTGTTAAGTTTTTGAGTTGAATCTCCAAGTTTTTTTTAACATGGTAATAGAGTCATTTTTTCGTAAGTCAAATTATTATTTTTCTGATTGTAGCAGCGTTGAATGAACGGTAAATTTAAAATCAAATCCGGTAATTTTAAAGGTGTTTCCAATATTAGATTTTGAAGAATCATCGGCTTTATGGTGACCTATTCAAAAGAAGCTGATTGCAATGATTTTGATTACCTAATAGCTTATTTGGATGGTTGTTACATGTCGTTTCGTAATGTATCGTATTGTATGTATGAATATATTGTATCGTTTGCCGTTATTTCATAATGTCACACACCAACAATACCAACAATATGAAAAATAAACTTGCAATATTATTAAGAAAAAATAGGATATATAGTAGAATTAATATATAGAAACTAGGGTAAAAGATAAGATATGAATATTTAATAATAAGAAAAAGCAAGTTGAGAGAAAAAAATAAGGTAACGATACCACCACACTAAATTCGTCATTCCGTAAAGTGGCACTTTTCATCATTACGTAATGATAGATTTAACGATACGATGCAATAAAATTTAAGCAACAATCAAAATAAATATTACATTTGAAGTAACAATATGATACAATACGATAAGTTACAACCATCCAAACAAAATGTCGAGGGTTTTGTGCTCTTTTTTATTATATATATATATATATATAATAAAAAAGAGCACAAAACCCTCGACATTTTGTTTGNCCCCCCCCCCCCCCACACACACACACATATATATATATATATATATATATAATAATTTATTTTGGTTAAATTATAAATTAAAGTAAAAATATATATTTTAACTAATTGTGGTTTAGTAATAACAATGTAAGTTAAGTTGAAGTCAGAAGTGGAGTTAGGATTTGAAGCTTATGAGTTCCAGATTTTAATCTTTTTAGTTATTAGATACTAAATTAATATTTTGTTCCTTAAAAAGATATAGGGTTCGAATCAAAGCTACTGAATCCTGCCGAACTCGTAAACAACATGCTCGCTTCACCCCTGATTGAAAACATGTGTCAATAATGATATGTGTTATGTATTTTGGATTGGTGTTTGTCACGACCCAATTTTCCTCCGTTGGGTATCGTGATGGCACCTAGTCTTAGGAACTAGGTAAGCCGAGCAGTTACTGAATAACAACAATAATAAAAGAAAAACTAACAGTCTTGATATAGAATCTCAACAGAATGTACAAACTTTCCCAAAAATCGGTAATACAAGTCATAAGCTCTACGAATCTTCTTCAATGTCACGACCCAAATTTTTCCTCCGTTGGGTATCGTGATGGCACCTAGTCCTAGAGACTAGGTAAGCCTTACAGATAATTATAGCAACAATAAGTAAAGAAAAACTAACAGTCTCGATAAGAAACCTTGACATAATTTACAATGTTTTTCCCAAAACTGGTAATACAAGTCATAAGTTCTACGAATCTCCTACGACTTCTAAATACAATTGTTTGAAAATAAATGCAACAGTGTATGAATAATAGTACAAAGAAGGTGACTCCGAACCCTGTGAACGCAGCAACAGGTTACCTTGAGTCTCCTCAACAATCATCCACGCAGTTACTATCAATCAACATCTGGATCTGTGCAACAAAAATGCACAGAAGAGTAGCATGAGCACACCACAGCGGTACCCAGTAAGTATCAAGACTAACCTCGGTGGAGTAGACGAGGACTAGTCAAGACACCACTGGTCTACAAAATAGCTAGCATGAATATAGAAACATAACCGAGCACTCCATTATCAAAGATTTCACGGAATAATTTACAACAATGACCATATAATGCGAAAGGAACTTACAGAAATTAATTACGAAACAGCATAAAGATACACAGAAAAATGGGCAGCAACCAAGTCAAACCGAAAGAAAACACAATGCAATAGAGAACACCAATAACTCTACTCTACGTAGGTATGTTCACATCGAGCCGTAGCCCCTTTAAAATCCATAAATTGGTGGAAACCTTTAACAGCAGTTCATATGAAAACTTTGCAAAAGAATTCATTTTTAGTATAGAAAGAGTTTCCTTTGAAAATATATTTTTCCCAAAAGTAAGTATGTATATATATATATATATATAAGTATATTTAACAGATAGAATTACAAAAAAAAAATATTGTTTCTTTCAAAATACTAAATTCCAAAGATGTTTCCCAATAAAAGACTTCCAAATATCGTTTCATGCGAGATTAGTCCTTTTCAAATATACCATCGACGTAAAAATCCTTCAGATATAATTATTTCGAAACCATTACTTTTTCAATAAAACTTTTTAGTAAAATCTCAAAATCATAATCTCTTCAAAGTAAATCTATCGGAACCCAGTCCGTAACTCAAAACTTGCCATGCAGTACAGGAGGAACATCAAATCTTGTCAATTAATGTAGTAAGAGATCAGTATGAATATCCGAATCAAGACAACGGAATATTAACTCTTAAGCAAATGTAGTAAAATCCAAACAGGAACACGGAAACAAAATGCGAAGACAAGTGCACGGCATTACTCTTCGTGCTTTTACTCTCTTCCTCACAATGCAATGTGTAAATGAAAGCAATATAAATCATGGCACGGCATCACCCTTCGTGCTTTTACTCTCTTCCTCACAATGCAATGTGTAAATGAAAGCAATATAATCATTGCACGGCATCACCCTTCGTGTTTTTACTCTCTTCCTCACAATGCAATGTGTAAATGAAAGTAATATAAATCACTGCATGGCATCACCCTTCGTGCTTTTACTCTCTTCCTCACAATGCAATGAATGAAATGAATACACTGCATCACCCTTCGTGCTTTAGTCTCTTCCTCACCAAAAAAATAACAAAAACAACAGTTTAGCAAGGAAAGTCAACAATAAGAGCCATAAATCACAACATCTCGGCAAGGGAGTCAACAACGTAATCAATATCGTTAACAACACAAACAATAATAGAAATCATACCATCCCGGTAAGGGAGTAAACAATGAAAACAACATCATCCCGGGAAGGAAAACATCTATAACCAATCTCGCCTAAACAATTAAATTTACGGAAGAAAACTCAACTCAAATAAAGGCCCAGTAAAAGGAAACATCAAGAAAACATCTGCAACATAAATATTTATCAACTAGACCAAAGTAGCACACAAGAGAAAAATTCATATAAATCACAATGTAAGACTCATGGGCATGCTTGACTCCAACGAACGGATGTTCTAACTACAGCTAGACAACTATAAAGCTAGATAACACCAATATAGTCAATTTGGCGGTTCTAGTACGCAAATATAGCATGAAGATAAGAACGGTAAATTATTCAGTTTAGTCAATTAAGATCAAATAGCCAACGAAGGAATCCAAAAGCAAGTAATTCTAATTTAAGCAGGAAAGGATGAAATTAACCACCAAGGACTCCAAATGTAAAAATTACAACTCATACACAGGTAACATAAGAACCTACGAATCCTAAAAGGTCAATCTATTAAAAAATAAGTCTGAGTACACACTCGTCACCTCGTACAGACGGACTACAATCAACAAAGAAGACTCAACCCTAAGGGGGAGTTCCCCCACACAAGGTTAGGCAAGATACTTACCTCAAAGACGACAACCAAGTACTCAAAAGTGAACTTCTCGGGCAGAAAGACCTCCGGACGGCTCAAAATCAACTAAAACAACCATTCGATTTGTGTGAAAAACCCTCAAGTAATCACCCAAAATCGAGTTCTAGAAGTCACAATATGTCAAAAATGGTGAAACCTCGATTTTGGAGTTTATAACTTGTCTGCCCAGTTATTTGTGCATTGCGATCGCGGACACAAAGGTGCGATCGGAAAGAAGAAAATATTGTTGGCCAAAAGAGTACTATGAGATCGCAGGGAGGCTAATGCGATCGCAGAGAAAAATAATGCTACTGCCCCAGCCGTATACAAGATTGTGTGAACGCAAAGGGCAGGGTGCGATCCGGAGGGGATGGTTTGTGGAGGTATGTGATCGTGGACATGCATTTGCAATCGCACTGAAGGAAAATTTGGGCAGCTCAAAGGGTCTCTATGCGATCGCGGCTACTCCTTTGCGATCGCATAGAAGGAAACCAATAGGCAAATTCAGCTGTTCAAAAATGAGAAAAATGGACCTGACACCCATCTGAAACATGCCCGAGGCTCCCGGGACCCCGTCCAACCGTACACACAAGTCATATAAGCTAATATGGGATCGTTCGAGGTTTCATAACACATAAAATAACACTAAAACGACGAATCAACCCAAAAATCAAACTTAGGAATTTTCACAACTTCAAATATCAAGACTCGCGCCGAAACTTATCAAAGCAACTCGGAACGACATGAAATTTTGCAGACTAATCCCAAATAACACCACAGACCTACAACCACTCTCGGAATTCCATTCCAATCCCGATATCAAAATTCCACCTATCGGCCGGAATCACCGAAATTCTAACTTTTGCCAAATTAACTCAAATCACTCTACGGACCTCCAAAACCAATTCCGAACGCACGCCTAAATCCAAAATCATCACATGAAGTTGTTGACATTAACCAAAACTCATTCCGAGGCCGTTTACACAAAAGTCAAACCTCCGGTCAACTTTCATCACTTAAGCTTCCAAAACTGAAATTTTCCCCCCAATTATCATCCGGTAACTGATTCTAACCACGCACGCATGTCGATATACACAACGCGAAGCTATTTATGACTTTAAACCACTGAACGGAGCTTAAATTTCCAAAACGACTGGTCGGGTCGTCACATTCAACTTCTAAGCACAACTGTTTGGAACTAAATACAACAGTGTATGAATAATAAATACAAAGAGGTGACTTCGAAGCCTGCGAACCCAGCAGCAGGTTACCTTGAGTCTCCTCGGTAATCATCCACACAACTACTACAATATATACCTGGATCTGCATACAAAAATGTGCAAAAGTGTAGTATGAGCACACCACAGCAGTGCCCAGTAAGTATCAAGACTAACCTTGGTGGAGTGACGAGGACTAGTCAAGAAACCACTGGTCTAGAAAATAAATAACATGAATATAGAAATGATCGAACATTACATCTATCTAAGAATTCACGGAATAATTTACAACAATGACAATATAAAGTGGAAGGAAATTACAGAAATCAATTACAAAACAGCACAAAAATACATAGAGAGATGGACAGCAAAACAAGCCGAATCAAAAGGAAACTCAATACAATAGAGAACACCAATAACTCAACACCACGTCGGTTTGTTCACATCGGGCCTTAGCCATTAAAATCCATGACTGGTAGAAATCGTTAAACAGCAGTTCATATGAAAAACTTTTACAAATAAAATCATTTTAGTATGGAAGAGTTTCCTTTGAAAACACACTTTCTCCAAAAGTAGATATAAGTATATTTAATAGAGAGAATTACGTAAAACATAGTTTCTTTCAAAATACGAAACTTTCGAAAGATGTTTTCCCAATAAATGACTTCCAAGTATCATTTTAGGCAAGGCTAGTGATTTTCAAATATACCTTCGATTAAAAGTCATTCAAGTATAATCATTTCAAAACCATTGCTTTTTCAATAATACTTTTCAATAACATCCCTTGATCAAAACCTCCTCAAGATTTATCCACCGGAACTCAGTCTGTAACTCAGAAATTTCCATGCAGTACAGGAGGAATATCAAATCTTGCCAATAAATACAATAAGAGATCAGTAGGAATATCCAAATTTAGAACAACGGATGAGAATCCAAGACAAGTGCACAGCATCACCCTTCGTGATTTTACTCTCATCCTCACCAAAACAAGTGCACGGCATCACCCTTCATGCTTTACTCTCATCCTTACCAAAAAAAGTGCACGGCATCACCTTTCGTGCTTTACGCTTATCCTCACAATAAATAAATAGATACGGCACATCATTATCCTTCGTGCTTTAATATCATAACATGGCACGGCATTATCCTTCATGCTTTAATATCATAACATGGCACGACATTATCCTTCGTGCTTTAATATCATAACATGGCACGACATTATCCTTCGTGCTTTAATATCATAACATGGCACGGCATCACCCTTCGTGCTTTTACACTCTCATCCTCACAATACACGGCATCACCCTTTGTGCTTTACACTCTTATCACCCAAACAATATCAAGAACAACAGTTTGGCAAGGAAAAACCAACAATATGACCACTTCCCGGCAAGGGAGTCAACAATACAAACAATATCATTAATAGCATAAACAGTAATAGAAACCATCACATCCCGACAAGGGAGTCAACAATACAAACAATATCATTAACTGCATAAACAGTAATAGAAACCATAACATCCTGACAAGGGAAACAGCTATAACCAATCTCACCTGAATAGTTAACTTCACGAAATAACACTCAGCTTAAACAAAGGCCCAGTAATAGGTAACATCAAGGAAATACCAATAACATAAATGTCTAACAATTAGACCTAAGTGGCACTTAAGGGAATAATATATAAATCACAATGTAAGACTCACGGGCATGATTGAATCCAACGAATAGATGTTCCAACTACGACTAGTCAACTATAAGTCTAGATGACACTAATTATAGTCAATTAGGCAAGCTAAGAGGAAAATATAGCATGATGATAAGAGAAGTAGAATATTCAGTTAAGTCAAGTAAGGTCAAATAGCCAACGAAGGAATCCAAAAATAAGTAATTCTAATTTAAACAGTAAGGGATGAA
Organism: Nicotiana paniculata; assembly: GCA_005239505.1. Taxonomy (NCBI): domain Eukaryota; kingdom Viridiplantae; phylum Streptophyta; class Magnoliopsida; order Solanales; family Solanaceae; genus Nicotiana; species Nicotiana paniculata. The sequence continues at coordinate 20,044 of ML321696.1, read as the reverse complement.
ATTAACAACCAAGGATTCAAATGTAACAATTACAAATCATACACAAGTAATATAAGAACCTACGAATCCTAAAAGGCCAATCTAATTTCAAATAAGTTCGAGTACACACTCGTCACCTCGCATACTCGGACTACAATCAATAAGGAAGACTCAATCCTAAGGGGTAGTTCCCCCACACAAGGTTAGGCAAGATACTTACCTCAAAGACGACAACTCGGTACTCAAAAATAGACTTCTCGGGTGAAAAGACCTCCGGACGGCTCAAAATCAACTAAAACAACTTCAAAATACACATAAAACGTATAAGGAACTATTCCGAATAATAAAGTTTCTATCTTTACAAAATTATAAACATCGACCCAAAAGTCAACCCCTGGGCCCGCACCTCGGAACCCGATAAATTTTACAAATTCCGATTACCCATTCCGATACGAGTTCACCAATACTAAATTTATCCAATTCCGATAACATTTGGTTTTTCAAATCATGAATTTTTATTTTTGAAGTTTTCTTTCAAAACACACAACTTCCTCAACCCAAAACACAATTTAAATGATGAAAACAAGAACTAATTCATGAAATATAATTAATTCTAGTGGAAGAACACTTACCCATTCGATTTGTGTGAAAAACCCTTCAAAAGTCGGCAAGAACCGAGCTCTAGAAGTCAAAATATGTTAAAAATGGCTTAACCCTCATTTTTTGAAGACTTATATTCTACCCAGATCTTTAATGAATAGCGATCGCAGAGTATTGATTGCGATCGCCGAGAAGAAAAGGAAGGTTGTCCAGGCTTAAAGCATCGCGATCGCGGAGAACGTAATGCGATCGCGAAGAGGAACAATTGTCGCTGGCCAAAGTGCTCTATGCGATCGTGAAGGCTCGAGTGCGATCGCGTATGAGAAGTTACCTGCTGCCCAAATTGCTACACTACGCGATCGCGTAGAAGAATGATTTGATGCCCCAGTGGAAACACTATGCGAACGCGATGGTGCACCTGCGAACGCGGAGAAGAAGGATGTGGAATTCCGCGATCGCGGACCTGCCTATGCGATCGCGATTAATAAAACTGGGGTGGCCAACATTACTCTATGTGATCGCGGATGTGCATATGCAATCGCATATAAGAAAACACCAGATAACAGAACAGCAGTGGAAAATAGGGGAGAATTGACCCAAAACCCATCCGAAACACACCCGAGGCCCCGGGACCCCGTCCAACCACACACACAAGTCATATAACTTAACACTGACTCGCTCGAGGTTTCAAAACACATAAAACAACACTAAAACGATGAATTAAACCAAAAATTAATGAAATTCCTCAAAATTTCTTTAAACCTTAAATTTTGCATTTACGGTCCGGATCACATCTAATGAAGTCTGTTTCTTACCAAACTTTATAGATATGGCACAAATGTTATGTCGAACCTGTACCGGGCTCCGGAACCATAATACGGGCCCGATACCACAGGTTTCACATAAAATTTTATTTTTAAAAACCTCCTTTATTTTCAGAAAATAATTTCTTTTAAAAAAATCATTTCTCGGAATTGGGACCTCGAAATTCGATTCCGGGTATACGCCTAAGTCCCATATTTTCCTACGGACCCTCCAGGACCGTTAAATCACGGGTCCGAGTCCGTTTACTAAAAATGTTGACCGAAGTCAACTTTATTCAAATTTCTAATACAAAATTATCAGTTTTTCACATAAAGGCTTCTCGGCTACACGTCCGGGCTGCGCACGCGAATCGATGTGAGATAAAAGGAGGTTTTCACGAGCTCGGAACACATAATTAACTAAAAATATACAGGATAACCTTTTGGGTCATCACAGTGTTAACACCATTTAATGAGATTTATAATTAACGACATTTAATGAGATTTATAAATGTTTTAACTCCCTAAAAATGTCAAGTCAAGAAGAGAAGAAACTGAATGTTTCCCCTTGAGACTCTAGTGCGTGTTAATTAGTTTTTTAATCTCCTAGTGCATGTTAATTAATTAGTTTTTCTTTTAATCTCGGGGGATAAGTAACGTTTAGATTCTAATTAATTTATGTATTGTGGAAGCATGGATAACGTTTATTTAGGATAAAGGACCAACTAGGGTTTACTAAAACAAATAAAAAATTGTTGGGCGGTTAATTAGTGGCCTCGTTAGATGAAAATTAATGGATTTGACTATGAAAGGTATCATCTAAGGGGATGATAAATGGGATATTATCATTTTTAGCCGCGCCAGTAACTATTTATATTCGGTAGCCGAAAAAGTGTATCTAATTTGTATAATTTTTGTATATAACATACAAAATGTATATATATAGAAAAAATATAAAAAAAATTATACACTTTTTCAGCTATTATTGAGAGTGGCTATACAGTGTCATTTTTCTTGATAAATACATGTCGTCTTTTATCAGAGGCCTCGAGTTTGATCCCGAGAAATAAAATTGTTTTTGGTGGGAAATAATTTACCTACAATTTGAGACTTATCGGTGCGAGTTTGGACTAGTCAAGCCTCGAAAGAATACCAAATAATGGGTTAAAAATAATAGGGAAATTGACATTTTATGGCCGCTCTCAATATAATAGTTGGATATATATATATATATATATATATATATATATATATATATATATATATATATATATATATATACACACACATTTTGTATGTTGAAGGGGAGCCTTGGCGTAACTGGTAAAGTTGTTGCAATATCATCAGGAGGTCACGGGTTCAAGCTGTGGAAACAACTTCTTGTATAAATGTAGGGTAAGATTGCGTATAATAGACCCTTGTGACCGGCCCTTCCCCCAGCCTCACGCATAGCGGGAGCTTAATGCATCAGTACAAATTTTATATACTTTTTCGGCTATCAAATATAAATAGTTTCTGGCGCAGGCTAAAAATTAAAAAAGCCCAAAAAAAGGAAAGGGACCGAAAGGCATTTCACTTTCAAGCCTGTTTCATCCCATAAGACATGTTCATCTTCTTCTTCATATCCATATATTACCACAAAACTTGCCTTTTTAGTGTTAAAAAATGTGTGAATATTGTAATATTTGTTTATTTCATTTTACCGCAATATTTGTTTATTTCAAAAGTAAGTGGACACTAGTTGAGTAGTAGTGGTTAGTTGAAAGATTCAAGTGTTTGAAATTAGTTCAACTCGTTTTGTTATTTTAATGGTTGCGTTTGCTTCAAAATTTGATACATACATGTTTTTTCCAAAAACTTTGAAACATCCCGCATATGGAGATAACCAGGTGCGAGGATTCCCCGAGTCGATATAAGTGTCAAACATGACGTTTGCTTGATGGACTTGGTAAAGAAATAAAGTTACGTCCTTGCTAACAACTATAGCTTTTGGAATAGTAGAAAACACTTGATTCTAACAAGTGGTGTAAGAGTTAAGATCATGGTTCGAGTCCAGAATCAACATGCTATGGGTGACGAATGTTGGGAGGGGGAAGTTATTGGGTAATGTCGTCATCTTGTCGATGGAGAGGACCAGGAGTTGGGATTGACAGGTTGAAGTCGTGGTCGATCATGTCGCTTGCTTGATAGATTTGGTTGAAAAATAAAGTTATTACATGTGGCATGTGTCAGGACGAGGGGGGTTATTGGGTAATGCCAATAGCCTATGGATAAGACCAGGTGTCGTAAATGCCCGGGTAATGTATTTAGTTAAGAAATAAAGTTACGCCCTACTAGCATGACACTTATTTAGATCGTAGTCATGATCGAACATGACGCTTGTTTCATGGGTTTGGCTAAGAAAATAAAGTATACCCTAATTTTTTCTATAACTTTGGGACTATGGTAAATGCTTGATCCTAAACTTAGTCACTGTTGAACCTAAATGATGGCTTTAACATACATAATTTTCCAACCATAATTCAATACCTTATCTCCATATGTTGTACTAATACCTTATAAAATTGAGTTTATCATATGGGAAAAGAACAAAGATAATTTCTTTAAATTGTGTTTGTATAAAAAATATATCCCTAAAGATATCACCAATCGAACTTCTTCCTTTTATTGTGAAATTAAATATAACTCAATCCAAATCAAATAAAATTCTTATCCTAATTCTTAATTAATGAACTTGAAATATTTTTTTGCTATACTTTCTTATATTTAGTTTATTTGGATTAATATATTTGTTAGGTAAGTCTCAAATCCATCATCAAACCCATATATAAAATGTTCTTTCTGCCTCTGGCCTAAATTTGTCTTCCTCTTTTTGTCTAAATCTATAATCCTTTGACTCGTGCACTTTCCTCAACCACTAGTAGCAAAAAAATAAAAAAATAAAATAAGTAAATAAATAAAAGTTCACTTCAAAATATTTGTCACTTTTCACTTTTGAAAAATTAAAGTAAGTGAATCTTTTAGAAAATCCTAACTTATAGGATATCCATTATCTTTGCTTCTGAATAATTAATGCAATCTCTAAAAATAAATTGAATATTTTAATTTAACTTTTAAGTGTTTGATTAAATTATTCAAGATAAGTGAAAAATACCCTATAAAAATATTTGATTTTCACTCGGTGTCTGATATTTGCATTGAGCTCTCGACTAATCTAAAACCTATTCAAGGGGAAACATTTCCTACAGAAGTTTTTTTATAATCTGGATTCAAACTCGATTGAGTAAGGATGAAAAGAACTTATCGATATCACAGTTACCCTGATGATAAAATATCAAATAATTTGAAATGAGAAAGTAATCTAAGTAGTGGAAATACGGAAACAATTTTTTTCTATTTTTATGTTTTGTCCTGTCTTAACTTAGATTCAAGAAAAGACAAACCCTAGAATATGTTCAACACATTTGTTTTTAGTTTCTTGTTTTTAAGCCACGGTGGTGGGGTTGAAAGGATGGCTAGTGCAAAGTTTTACGAAAAATAAATTCCATTAACAGTTAAGAAATTATTGTTCTCTTTCAGATTTAGGGGAATGAACCATGTACCTCACAACATATTAGATTGCAACTTATGATAGAAATCCTTCATTCATAGGAGAATTTGAAATTCCCATATATAGAAAAGAAATTGAAAGAGATAGACTAGAAACGATTTATGTCAATGATACGAGCATGGTTTGTGTGTCACTAGATTATAGCTGTCCAACGAAACAGGACGAGATGATTTTAGCGGGAAGGGACGAAAATTTAAAGGGCTAAAAGGGATCAGGCCTTATACGGACTGGGATGACGAGCTGATGTGTGGCTATAATTCATGATTTAACGCATTATGTGCCTCGCATGTTACATGCTTTAATGATAAAAATAGACTTTATTTGAGCGTAATGGAGTTTATTTTATGTGCGGGTGAATTAGAGATGGAAGCCGAGCTAAATGGATGCTTAAACGTCGAAAGTGCGCGTGAAAATGGTGAAAAGGAGAAACCAGGCAAAAGCCAGCTCGACCAGGCTTTAGCCTGGCGAGGCCATCTTAAAGCCAGGCCACACCAGGCTTTATCCTGGAGAGGCCAGCTTAAAGTCAGGGTCCAGATCCAACTTTCCAAGTATTAAACACTTTTCCGGCATAACTAGGAGTGACTTACACGTTTAGGGCTTATTCCATACCATATAAATAGACACAAAAATACAACTTTGAAGGACTTTTTCCATTGGAGACAAGAGGAGATCGTGGAACACTACTCGGGAGTATAAAACATTGATTTTTACATCCTTTATTCCTTACTCTGTAATTTAATTATGCAATTTACTTTGGATTTGATTATTACGAATATGAGTAGCTAAACTCCTAATCTAGAATTTTGGTGGAACCTATTGAAGGATGAATTTCTCGTTATGTTAATATATATTAGCCATAGTTTTCTCTCTATTTGTTCAACTATATGCTTGTTGATGTTGATTGAAGGGCCCTCAGTTAACTGTGCCTATTTAGTATGTATTACTCGGGAGAGAGTGCATATTTAGGTAGTTGTTGAACAACATCACTCACGACATATATGAGGAATCAATAACAAAGGGTTTAAAGGTGGGATTAGGGATAACGAAATCTTGAGTGCGATCTAAGTGAGCTGTAATTGAATCTAGTTCGCATAACTCGAGAGAGTATATCTAGTATATTATCGAAATTACTCGGGAGAGATTTACGGCAGTCAGAGTGCTCATGATCTATAGAGAAGTTTAGGCAAATTTATACCAAACATAGCGGGAAGGGATTCGAACAATAGGGGAAATCATAACCTTAGATCATTCCATTTATTGTTTACAACTCGTTCTTAGTTAGCTTTTAGTTACTATAGTTTCATTAAGTTATATTCCCTCCGTTCCAATTTATGTGAACCTATTTGACTGGGCACGGAGTTTAAGAAAAAATGAAGACTTTTGGAATTTGTGGTCTTAAACAAGTCAAAAAGAGGGGCCAGTGTATTTGTGTGGTTATAAAAGCTTCTCATTAAGGGTAGAATTGTAAGTTTTAGCTAAATTGTTACCAAATTTAGAAAGGGGTCATTCTTTTTGGAACGGACCAAAAAGAAAATAGGTTCACATAAACTGGAACAGAGGGAGTAGTTAGTAGAAAACCAACCATTTGTTATTTAAATATCTGTGGAAGTTGATTACATGGAATTGTGTAGGTCTGATAACAGTAATTGATAGGTTAATTCCCTGTGGGATTCGACTCTGGACTTAATATCCGGAATATATTTGCAACGACCGCTTAGTCTTTTTTATAAGGCATAGTTCGCGTGATCAAATTTTGGCTTCGTTGCCGGGGAATTAACATTGTTATCAATTACAGTTAAAAGAAGTACAAAAATTCTTAGTGTAGTCAGTTTTCTTCACTTTCAATCAACTACATTGAAATTTTAACGTTTGTAATCTTGGGTGTTGCAGGTTCATGCCTAGAAACTCCTCAAGAACTGGTGAAGTGTTTGAAGCATTATCAGATCCTGAGAAAGATTTCAAGGCCTTGAATCGGGCAAACAGAAAAATCAAACAACAACAAAACTCAACTAAACAACTTGCACTAGACATGGCAGATCCGGTAAACAACAGAGATAATGGGGATAACGTGGATTCATTCCAAATCACAAACAATATGCTGCATTNCAAGAATCGAAGTCGATTTGCTTTATAAAAAGAAGATATCAATGAACTTCTATGAAATGGTTTCACGGGATTCAGCCAATTGTCTTGATCGTGGAATATCATTGAGAAATAGGAATCCGAATTATCAAAGGATTTCCCGCGATTATTTCTAGTATGGAATGAGTCAATCATCCACTTTGTATCTTATTGAACAAAAATGGTGATAATGTTCCTCCATTGATCAAGAATTTTGATTTTTGGGAAGTATCATGATCGTCCAATAAGAAGGGTTTCAATTTTTTCAAATGAACAATTTGAAGACCTATTGATTCTAACAACTGATTGTTGCAAAACAAGGGACTATTCTTGGGGTCCTACATTAAAGATCCTCAACATCACTTAAAGAATTTCCTGTCAATCTGTCAAACACAAAGACAACAAAACGTGACTCCGGAAGCAACAAAGCTATTGTTGTTTCCATTCTCTGTGACAGGAGCAGCTCAAACTTGGATTAATTCACTCCCCATAAATTCCATCACTACTTGGGAGGAATTAGTCAAGCAATTTGTGAACAAATTTCATCCACCCAACAAGACTGCTCAGCAAATTGATGAGGTCTTGAGCTTCAGACTGAAACCAACAAAAACATTGGAAGAGACGTGGGAAAGATTCAAAGGGCTGCTGGTTTTATATCCACACAATAGTATTCCTGAGCAGATGTTGGGCAGAGGTTTTAAATGGGTCTAGCGGATAGTGTGAAGGCTAATGTTGATGTTTCAGCCAGTGAAGCATTCTTGAGTAAAACATTCAGAGAAAGCAAGATCCTGCTCGACAAGATGGCACAGAATTCGGGTTGGACCACCAGAAACGCTCCCATCACTCTTATGGTCCACTCTGTGGTTTTAGATCCAGCTAACTCTATGGCTGAAAATATAGCCACACTAATGACACAAATAAGCATCCTCACTAAAAAGGTTGAAGAATCAGGTTAGAAACAGCAGGTGCACATAGTTGATACAACCAATGGGGGCTTATGTACATCTTGCATTAGTCAGCCATTTGGTGGCATGTGGAGTACTGATGGTGATCACCAACAGTATTTGGAAAACATGAATTATGTGTCCAACTATGGGGGCAGAGACCAGGTGGTCAGAATTGGAGTCAGTAGAATCAACAATACATGCCAGCCCCGCAGCAGCACAATAATAACAATAATATGGGGGCCATGCGACCACAAGAAAATATGGTGCCTTACCAAAGGAAACAGGGCCACAACAATCAGAATCAGCAGCAGGGTTATCATCCACCTCAACAGCAACAGAATGGGAGACAAGAAGATGGGTTCGCTAGACTCGAGGGAATGATGCAACAAGTGATTGGGTCCAATGCAAAAATAACTGAAAGAGTTGACTCATACGAGTCATCTATAAAGAATATTAAGGTCGAATTAGGTCGGATTTTGATGGCTCTGAATAATCGTCCTCATGGGACGTTACCTGCAGGCACACAAATAAATCCAAAGGAGCAGGGCCCAAACAGCTAATGGCAGTGAATCTACAAAATGGTAGAGACCTAGACTTGGAACAAGAGATAGCTCGTGAAAGCAGACCTACTGAGACACTTGTGTCAGTGCCCATTGAGATAGATGATTCAGCAGGGTTGACTGAGGTGACAGTACAACATGCCCAAGAAGATGCCAGCAAAGAAAAAGAGGCTAAGAAAGAGGTTGAGACAGCACAGGAACCGGTGGTGGAGCAGTGCCTGAACAAGAGAAAAACCAAATCACAGGAAAGAAACGACCTCCAGCACCATTCCCAGAGAGATTGGCCAAATATAAAACAGATTAGCAATATAAGAAGTTCTTGGAGATGTTGAAGCAAATCAGGTAAATATTTCATTGATTGATGCTTTAAAGGAGATGTCTGGTTATGCAAAAATGATGAAGGACTTGATGTCCCGCAAGTTTGACTTCTAAGACTTGGCCACAATTACTCTAACTCAGACTTGCAGTGTCGTTGTGACGAGACCCATTGCTGAGAAGTTGTCTGACCCGGGGAGTTTAACAATTCCTTGCACTATAGGTAACTTTGCATTTGATAAGGCACTGTGTGAATGGGGGCAAGCATAAATCTTATGCCCCTGGCTATCTATAAAAGGCTCGGGATTGGAAGAGTTAGACCCACGTCCATGTTATTGCAGCTGGCTGACAGGACAGTAAAGAGACCCTCTGGCATTCTAGATGATGTGTTGGTGCAGGTTGGGAAGTTTGTGTTCCCAGCAGATTTTGTCATTCTTGAGTGTCACGTTGATGAGGAAATTCCCATAATTTTGGGAAGACCATTCTTGGCCACTGGGAGAGCTCTAATCGACTGTGAAACTGGAGAGCTCAAGATGAGAATAAATGATGAAGAGATAACATTCAACGTGCATAAATCTATGAGGCGACCAAGTGAATTCGCCACTTGTTCTTTAATAGATACAGTGGATGTAATTTTGGAAGAGTATTATGAGACATTGAACATTCAAGATCCTCTAGCAGCTTGTCTCATGAACCTAGATGAAGCTAATGGAGAAGAATTGGCAGAGTGGGTACTTGCTCTTGAAGGCAAAGGTTTTTGGAAGAGGGAGCTTGAATTTGAGCCCTTGCACTAAGAGAAAACAAAAACTCCTCCGGTTAAGCCATCCATTGAAGAACCCCCAAAGTTGGAGCTAAAGCCACTGCCCGCCCATCTCAGGTATGCATGCTTAGGACCTAACTCAACTTTACTTGTTATTATCTCATCTAGTTTGTTAGATGTGCAGGCAGAACAATTTTTGCAGATACTGACAGAGTGCAAGACTGCAATTGGTTGGACCATTGCAGACATCAAGGGTATCAACCCAGCCTTCTGTATGCATAAGATTTTACTGGAAGATGGGCATAAACCTTCCAGAGAACATCAAAGAAGGTTGAACCCCAACATGAAAGAAGTGGTGAAGAAAGAAGTGATTAAGTTGTTAGATGCGGGAATCATATTCCCCATCTCTAAAAGCATCTGGGTTAGCCCAGTTCAGTGTGAGCCAATGCAAGAGGCAAAGGAAGAGGTATATGAGCGCTATATTTTGAAATTTTCAAGGCCGTCTAGGCAAAGTGACACTCCTCCGTTGAAAGACAAAAAGTGCACAAAGAATCATTTAGTTCTTGGCTCGCAAAAATTTGTATCGCCCCAAGAGCATGATCATTGAGCAGAATCAAACTTAGGGTCCAATTCATAAGTTCAAAGTGGAGGCAAAAGGATCATGGAAAGCAAATCTATTAGAAGGATGTAACAGCAAGTCAGATGGCTGGAACTGAGTGTGAGGTACCCGCACGAAGGGCCAGTCCTAGGGTGAAGTCTGAGTACCCAACTGCTAGTGTTTCGGCCTTTGGCCTACCAAGGAGTTTATTTTACCCTCTTTATTAGTTATGGTGTGCATTGGGGACAATGCACAATTTTAAGTGTGAGGTAAGGAGATTATCTAGGTGACTTTCTATGCCATTTTAGCTGTGTTAGTTTAATTGAATAATATTTTTATTTTTTTAGAAAAAAGAAAAAAAGACATAAATATGTTGGACTTTTCCCGACGATGGATCTCCTAGACAGTTTTCATGAGGGAAGTAAGTCTAAAGAAAATACTAAAATAAGATTTTTTTTTAGGTAGTTTAGTAATTCCCCCTTGATTTTTCTTTGGGCCGTGGTTCTTTTCCAAGGGTTTTTAGTTGAACCGGGTGTAGGTGGTTTTAATTTTTAGGATTAGGAGTCCATGATGGCTATGCATTTAATCGCAGCAATATCTCTGAGCTTTGTGATGCCTTGAGAATAGTCAGTACTCTGGTTGTGACGCTTTGGCTCAATTTTTGACTCTAGGATAAATACCTTAAATCATGGACTCTTAAATTTGCTTAACTGCTTTGACTGGAGTGTCGTGATAAAAACAATCCTAAATGAGTTTGTGCCAAGTCTGTGTGAGGTTTGTATGTATTCTGTGCATTGCATTTGGTGTCTAGAACTTGTCCAGTGTGTGTGCAAAGCGAAATAATAGTCTTGTTCAGTCTGAGAAGTGATATAGCCATTTCCTTGTTAAGCCAGATATATATAGAGTATCCACCTAAATATTATGTATCGTAGTTAACCCCTTTGAGCCTATAATCATGTTTCTTTGGCAACCACATTACAAGATGTACCCCGTTGTTTGAACCGACCATATCTTTGAACCTTGTCACCTCTCATGAGCACTTGAATTGTGATGAATTATGAAAAAGTTAAAGTGTGGGGTGGTGGGTTGTCTTTTGAGTGGAACAATGAAATGAGGAGAAAGGTGCACCGTATAAAAGAAAAAAAAAGGTGTCAATAAAAGCCATTTGGAAAGAGAAAGAAAAAAAAAGAGATAATGATATAATAGTTGTAGTGTATGAAAAATAATTCCCGGTGGTGATGGCTATTGATGTACTGGTTCTTAAAGAAGTAGGGGTAACATATAGAGGATTTAAGGTGGAGTTTTGGTTTGACATAAGTATGAGCTTGAAGGTTAAAGTGTTTGTATTAAAGTGCTTAAGGGAGGTGTAGTCACTCTTATATCTAAATGTATCCTACCTGTCCCGCAGCCTATATTACAACCATGAAATTCCTATTTGATCTTAGACTGAATGAACTTCATTAGTGGAGTATTACACTAAAGGCAAGCTTATGGTACGTCATTTGGGGCATATGAATGTTATTTCTGAGAGCGAGTGAATTTTTCCTATCTTGAGTTCCTATGTTATTAAAATTCATGGTGTGTGGGACTAAGCTCTTTGATTGGGTGAGGGCACATGATTCATAAAGGAAAGATAATGTTGTTGACCTCCATGTTAGAGTAAGTAAGTGAATTGTAAATAAAGCATGGTATTTGTGAGTCAGTTATTGAGGCGAGGATGTTACACCTTTGTGCTTAAACTATTTTAAAAATTCTTGGTATAACGAGTTAAGGGAATTGCTTAATAAGTTGTGTTCATGAGTGTAGTTTAATTGCTCGAGGACGAGCAAATGTTTAAGTGTGGGGTATTGATGTGTGGTTATAATTCATGATTTAACGCATTATATGCCTCACATTTTACGTGCTTTAATGATAAAAAGACACTTTGTTTGAGCGTAATGGAGTTTATTTTATGTGTAAGTGAATTAGAAATGGAAACCGAGCTAAATGGATGCTTAAACATCGAAAGAGCGCGTGAAAATGGTGAAAAGGAGAAGCCAGTCCAGATCCGAATTTCCAAGTATTAAACTTTTCCCGGCATAACTAGGAGTGACTTACACGTTTAGGGATTATTCCAACCATATAAATAGACCCAAAAACACAACTTTGAAGGACTTTTGCTATTGGAGACAAGAGGAGATCGTGGAACACTACTCGGGAGTTCAAAACATTGATTTTTACATCCCTTATTCCTTACTCTGTAATTTAATTGTGCAATTTACTTTGGATTTGATAACTACAAATATGAGTAGCTAAACTCCTAATCTAGGATTTTGGTGGAATCTATTGAAGGATGAATTTCTCGTTATGTTAATATAGATTAGCCATAGTTTTCTCTTTATTTGTTCAACTATATGCTTGTTGCTGTTGATTGAAGGGCTCTCAATTAGTTGTGCCTATTTAGTATGTATTACTCGGGAGAGAGTGCATATTTAGGTAGTTGTTGAACAACATCACTTTCGACGTATATGAGGAATCAATAACGAAGGGTTTAAAGGTGGGATTAGGGATAACGAAACCTTGGGTGCGATCTAAGTGAGCTGTAATGAAAGCTAGCTAGCGTAACTCGGGAGAGTATGTCTAGTATATTGTCGTAATTACTCGGGAGAGATTTACGGCAGTCGGAGTGCTCATGATCGATAGAGAAGTTTAGGCAAATTTATACCAAACATAACGGGAAGGGATTCCAACAATAGGGGAAATCATAACCTTAGATCATTCCATTTATTGTTTACAACCCGTTCTTAGTTAGCTCTTAGTTACTATAGTTTCATTAAGTAATAGTTAGTAGAAAACCAACTATTTGTTATTTAAATATTTGTGGAAGTTGATTACGTGGAATTGTGTGAGTCTGATAACAGTAATTGATAGGTTAATTCTATGTGAGATTCGACTCTAGACTTAATATCCGGAATATATTTACAACGACCGCTTAGTCATTTTTATAAGGCATAATTAGGCGTGATCATAAGCCCTTAGTGACTAGATCGATGGGAAGCCCAAAGGCAGTAACAATGACCCGTCAAATTTACATCAGAAATCGTCAGTATAAACATAATCTTGAATTACGTATAAAAACAAAATGAATTATTTAACTTTTGGAGAAGGTATTATATTAAGGATGACCTTTAAGTCTGTTTTGTTCTGTGATGAGACTTTTGCTTTAGTTGCGACTTTATTTAGTTCTCGTTAGGCCATTTTTCCAAACTACCAATTGTCAAAAGGATAGTAAATGAATGAAATTGGAATATGAATAGATTTAGTGAAATAGTGTTACGTTTGAGGTTCACTCTAAAATGAGCTACTTCTGTGAAGTTTTGAGGGATACAAATAAAGTTGCGAGTTTATATTAGTCATAGGATGGGAACGAAAATAAATTCCTTGCTAGTTTTTAGTACTTAGTAGCTCGACGATATAACTAAATAGTTGATTATAACTGATTAGTCATAAATTCGATTCTTACCTAAAAAAATTTAATTATAAAAATTCTTTAATCCATAATAAAAGAGTTTACTTTACCGTCAAGATTAATAGGTAACACATTCCCTATCTTAAAGGCGGGTCGATGAACAGGGCAACCTGCATTCACACAAAGTCCGGAAAAAGATCATACTCCAAAGCCGTATAATATAGACGGTCTATCCTAATGCAAGTATTAGTGACTGTTTTTACGGCTCGAATCCGCGTCCGATAATTTACACAAAAATTAACTTTACGGTTATTCTAAAACTCTTATTCAATTCACTGTTTTTGTTGTTGGATGGCGGTGGTGGTGGGGTTGAAAGGATAGCTTGGGTCGTATTATACTAGAAATTAACTAACTTCGTGAGACAGTTAAACACCTTAATTTATTGTTCTTTGTTCTCTTGAGGAAATGTACCATGTGTCTCACAACATGTTTGCAACTCATGACAGGTTTCGTTTTTTCATAGGCTTCTTTAACACAATAACAAAATCAGTATATTCTTACGAGTAGGAGTTTGAAGAGAATAGTGTGTACGCAAACTTTTCCTCTACCTTTAAAAAGATAAAAATGCTATTTTTGATAAACCCTCAACGCATGAAGACTTCTTTAAAGTCAATCAAAAATAAGTTTGTATATCTATTTGTAATAGGGGAAAATGCGCCAATCTTTTCCGTATTATTTGAAATTATTCATCTTGTACTTTATCGTACCATTAGCGGCACTCGATTCCCTCGGTAGCTCTGTTAGCGATAGATCAAGATATGTTTCTTGCTTAGTATGCCAAAGGTGTTGCGGGTGGATATAGCAAAGATGTCCTGACTCTGAATTGGATACTTGAAATGAGCTACAACGTGAAATGGACCGACTTGTGTCTAAATTCTTCAAGAAACAAGAAAACCCAAATCTACCTCTCAACTTCGAACTATAGTCTAAAAGTGCAGGTTGGAGTTCCGTTTTGAGGTTAAGGAAAAGAAAGAGATTGTTTCCTAATAACGAAAGTAATATTTGACCAAAAGTTTAACTAATTGCTCAATTTCAAATAGTATTGTATACGATCAAAATATGGCTTGCCTTCTTTGTATGACTAATTGAAATCAGGGCATGACAGATCAAGGTTCGACCCCATGTCATATCAAATCGTACACGAAGTTAGATTGTCAAGTTCGTGACTCATGGACCGATCGAGATCAGCCAAGATCGAGACCAAGTAGGATAGAGATCGAGCAAGATCAAAGGAAGCTTGTCGAGCCAAATAACGGAAAGCCAAGATATCTGCAATCGGGCAAGGATCCCGGCGAAAATCTCGGCACGTATCAAGAAGACGCCAATTAATCAGCTAATGATGAGATTTCTTACTGTATTTAGGATTGTATTAAGGGTAAGATTTCCCTACTATATAAAGAGGGTCTGATCATTTGTAACACACATCATATTCACGCAATATAAAATAATATACTACTTTTCTCTTAAGCTTTCAATGCTATGTTGTTTTGTTCATATCCTAGTAGAATATCTGTTTGGTTCAAGGGCGACCTAGTTCGAGGGCCAAAGCTGCACATCTCATTTGGTTTGTTTTATTATTTTTTACGGTCAATTTATAATATCAATTCACGTATTTTTTCATTTTGCGCCAAGTAAAATCACGTATCTTTAAAACCACATATAAGTTCAATTGTTATCAGTTTTAAGGGTAAACAAGTACACTGACAAATTTAAACCTTTTTCCTTTAGTATTAATGACTAGCATTATTTTCTCTCTGAGGGTGTTGTTGTGTACTTTTGTTTTAAAAATTGTTAAGCACTATGTATGTTATACATTTTCTTTTACTTTAATCAAGTTATGACAGCTCCACTTGTTCAATTCAATGTATTAAACTATATTTCTCAATCTTTCGGCACAACGCCATAGTTGTATAAAGAAAATTAGAAGAAAAAAATAGACATTCAATTCAATAATTTTGGAAAGTACAATAATGCTCTTTTACATAATTACTTATCACTAAGTTGAGAAAATCCAATTATCTAATTAGAAGAGTTGTATATATATAGATAAGGATATGACACATTTGGGGAAGTGATAGTAAGGAAATGTGAAGTGTCTTAATACTATGTTTGGTTTTATCATAGTATTGTAAAAGGAAAAGGATAATTTACTTATTTTTAGTGAAAAATTAGTTATTGAATTATTAATTGAATAAAATTTATCATCTATGTGCAATTTAAAAACGCCTAGAAAAAGTTGACATGGAAAGATACCTAACAAATTCCACTTCTATTCACCTAATTGTTTACTTCATAAAAATTGTTACTATATGGCCTATGACTCCCTAGTCAAATATGGTTGAATAGTAATTCATAGGAATGAGAGTGAAAATATTAGCAAAGTAAGAGGTTGGGATGGATATAGATCCCTTCGTCTTTACTAGAGGTTTCGGGTTTAATTGATATTAAAAATATTTTAATAAAACTTTAT
Organism: Nicotiana paniculata; assembly: GCA_005239505.1. Lineage (NCBI taxonomy): Eukaryota > Viridiplantae > Streptophyta > Magnoliopsida > Solanales > Solanaceae > Nicotiana > Nicotiana paniculata. The sequence goes on along the minus strand of ML321696.1, from coordinate 3,773 downwards.
ATAATGCTAATTCGAGTTAATCGAAATCCCAATATATCAGTACGGAACATCTACATCACTTGTCACAATTGAAATAAAAAATTATAACCTAAAGCAATTTGAACAACTTAATTCTATCACAATGCTAGAAAATTTCGTTGTTCTAAGGCAATTTAACTATATATATATATATATATATATATATTGGCGAGGCTGACAGGGACGCAATGAATTTCATTAGAACCAAAAGGCATTCAAGTTCTTGCGTTCAAACATACATTCCCATTGACTTGGGTATTTCTGATTTAATTGTCACTACATATTTTGATACATTTTAAGTCTTCAACTCATTGTTGAATTTCGATATACGAATATATATATATATGAAGTTGATTAAGCCCAACTCTAGTCCTAAAAAAGATAAGCGGTCGCTGTAAATATAATCTGGTCTAAAAGATCGGAGTCGAATCCCACAGAGAACTAAGGCTGCGCTATAATTGTTAAGTATCACTAAGAAGACAAGTTCGAACAATTCCTAAATTATAAATATAAATATTCTTATGTTAAATTAATGAACTAACAAATTAAAGTAGTGAATTAACAACTAGAGATAAAAGGGGTTGGAGAAAAGATTAAGTAGGTCTAGAGTTATGATTTTCCCAATTGTCGAAATCCTTCTCGCTACGTCTTCTATAATTTCGTCTAAGTATTCTCTATCGATCGTGGGTACTTTGAGTGTCGTAGCTCTCTCTCGATCAACTACCACAATTTACTAGACGTATTCTCTCGAACTACGCTAGTTGGCACTAGTACACCGCTCACTATGATCACACCAACGCTTCGTTATCTCTAATCCCGCCTTTAAACTCTCCGTATTGATCTCTCACATATGTTAGGAGTAATGTTGTTCAACAACTACTTAAATGCGTACTCTCTCTCGAGAAATATACACACTAAACAGGCACAGTCAATTGATGACCATTCAATCAACACCAATAAACACGTTGTTGAACAAGTAGAGAAATCCAACGGCTCAATTATATAAAACATCACAAGAATTTATCCTACAAAAGGTTCCATCAAAAATCTAGATAACAAATTAGCTATTAATAATAGTATGCAGAACTACAATACTAGAATTCATAACCAATAATGGAAATAGGAAGAAGAAAGTGAAAAACTCATAGAAGAATTCTCTTCCTTGCTCCTAGCGTGTTCTTGCCTCCTTGGGTCGAATCTCCTCTCCAAAAACGTCTCCCTTTAGGTCGAATATGTTCTAAAAATGTATTCCCGTTCTTAGACATGTTTAGGGAGTATTTATAGGCTAGGGTTGAAGTCCTTGAGTCCAAATCCGGGGTGGAGTCTTTTAATTCACGCACTTTTGATCACCGGGCTATAGATCTCGCGAGGCCAGGCGTATAGCGCAGTCAGCCTGGCTACAGAGGTAGCTACACCTGGCCTGTATTGCGGTCAAGCTGGCTATGCTCGGCTTGTAGCCAGGCTTGGGTACTTCGTACTTTTGTGCTATATTCTCGTATGTTCGTCCTCTTTTTGTGCAACTTTTACTCGTCTTTGTCTTCCGATGCTCCTACAAATAAAACAACATAATTCAGCTCAAATATTGCACAATTAACCACTAAACTAACAACATGTGAAGCGACTAATGTACTAAAAATATACATTTTGGCCACACATCAGTGTTTAACCAAAGAATTAGACCCTTTGACTAAAGCTTATTTTTAGATGAATACGGGTTACTGATAATCAAGGTAATGGAGAAAAATGAATAATAGATAATATTGCAGAAATATAGAAAATCGAAGTTGATTGTATTCGAGAATCAGATGCCTTTACAAGTTGTATTCCTTTGCCTTATATAGGAGATTCTTATAACATACGACTCTTGCTATGGTTACTCATTAATGACTAATTATGACATTAATGAGGCATTGCAAAGGATAACGGTAATTGGGGTTCGGTTGCATAACGTTCGAGTAATCAATTGTGGGTCCTTGAATATGCCCGTAGCTTTGTCTAGATTCATTATGACCGTGCCTCTCTCCCGTTTTGATCAAGTTGGGTTTCCCGTGGCTGATAAGTTATTGGGTTTACTGAACCGTGCCTCTTTGTACCGTAGCTCTTCAAAGAATCACATCCAGCTGTCGCGTTTTCATGTGTCCACGTGACTGGCTGAGTTGTCAAAAGCTGGCTTACGTGTGAAACTCTTTTTTACCAATACAGATAGTCCCCCCACTTACCGTATATTTAACAATTAATATTTGGTAAGTGGATACTCATTTATGGCGGGAATATTTTGCTGTCGCTTTTCCTTGAATCATTGTATCCTTCTCTGCACCATAGGCGTCGTTTGTCACTTCCATTTAATGCTCATACCACGTTCCTTTTCGGATTGGTTCTGCATTTACTCGGCACCTTTTAGGGCTTTTTGCGGCTGTGCCAGTCCCGAAGTGACATCTTCAATTATGACTTTTCATCATTATTTTCCTTTTTCTTCATGTTTGACGGTTGTCTTCAAGTATAAATACATGTTTTCTTTTCTTTGCTTCCACGAAACACTTTTCTAACTTTGTCTTTTGTAAAGAACTTTCTTCTTTGCCTTTGTAAACATGTCTTCTTCAAACCAACCTCAAAGAGTAATAGATATTGAAAGTTTAACGCCATCTTCTGCTCCGACTAGGAGTCGGAGGGGTGGTAGACTTAGAAGTCTAGGATCCACTCCTTCGAGGGGCTCCTCTTCTTCTCAGATAGTTCCTCCTCCTTCCACTAGATCTCCAGTTTCTCCGAGATTTAGGGTTTCTCGGTCTTTGTCTAGAGGTAGAGGCGAATGCCTTCGTGAGCCTGGAGTCGATGAAATTGTCCCTGCTGAGTTTGTTTTTGCTAGGGATAGTCAAGTTCTTGTAGATCAATCTTCTTCTCTTGATAGTGACGAAAGATATCCAACCCTTATAATTGAGGGTCAGATTTTCCTTGTTCGTAGGGAATGCTCTTGGAGGTATGACTTTCCTGTCTATATTCTTAATAGTAACCAAAGAATAACGTCTTACAAGACGGTATATTCTTTTGTTTATACGTATCCTTTCACTTAGGGTTTAGAACCCCCATTGACCCAGTTATAATTGAATTTTGCAGTTTTTTCAATATCTGCTTAGGACAAGTTGGCCCGCTTGTGTGGCGAGTTATCGCATGTCTTAGGAGTTTGGCTTCTTTAGCCACGATTCCTTTTACCTTCAACCATCTTATTCACCTCTACTCTTCTACCTTATTTCGTGAAGGGTTTTTTACTCTCACTGCTAGAAGCAAAAAAGTGCTGGTAACCCCTGGAGATGATAAGGATAGGGGTTGGTACCTCCGGTATGTTGCTGTACCTACCGTTGGTTTAGTGGGTGAAGAAAATCTTCCCTTCCCTGAGAAGTGGAATCGCTCACGTGAGTATGCTTTAGCTCACATTTACTTTTTCTTGTTTTGACTTGAGATGTTTTATTAACACCGTTTCTGTTTTTTCTTCTCTCGGCAATTATGAATACTGTTGAGAGTGTCTCTGGTATTCGTGATTGGGTAGAAAAATTGTTGTCTGTTGCTCCTTCAGAAGAAAGATCTTGGAAGTACCTCACGTGAGTATGCTTTAGCTCACTTGTTCTTGCTTCTTTCCTTACTCGAGTCACTTTTTTTGTCATTTAACTTTTTTCCCTTTTTAATAGGGTTCTCTGCTTGTGGGGTGTCTGCTTCATCTATCCCAAAGATGTCCTTGGCTCAAGCCCAGGAAATTATTGTTG